>CAUYQU010067437.1:0-15124 GCA_963574635.1 Cheracebus regulus | reverse complement strand
ATCCCATTCTCTCTCCCTCTTTCTCTCCCTCTTTCTTTCTCTCTTTCATTCTTTTTTTTTCTTTCTTTTGCTGTTTCTTTCTTTCTCCTTTTCTCTCTTTTTCTAAAATCTCTTTTTCTTTCTTTCTCTTTCATTCTTTTTTTCTTTCTTTTGATGTTTCTTTCTTTCTCCTTTTCTCTCTTTTTCTAAAATCTCTTCCTCTTTCTCTCTTTCATTCTTTTTTCTTTCTTTTGATGTTTCTTTCTTTCTCCTTTTCTCTCTTTTTCTAAAAGCTCTTCCTCTTTCTCTCTTTCATTCTTTTATTCTAAAAATAAAAATTAAAAAAAAAACACACAATGTACCCAAACTGACACTAATAATAAGAAAAAATCTGAGTAATCTTATACTTATTAAAACAATTTAATCCACTAGTGAAAGCCTTCCCATAAAGACAATTCTAGATTAAAGTGACTTCACTGGTGGGTTGTGCCAAATATGTAAAGAATTAATAATACCAATTGTAAGTAAAAACTCAAAGAACAGAAAAAGAAAAACTGCCTCCCAATTCATTCTGTTGTTGAAAGTCAGACATCATATAAATAGTCCTTGAGTGGAAGCTTTTATATTAATCTGGGAGTTAAGCTATCTTTGATGTTTCTGGTGGCTGTAGGTGCCAAAGGCTTCAATTTCCTTTAACGTCCTTGTTTCTGTCTCCTTTGTTGACTTTGGGTTTCCCTAAGTACTCCTGCTCAGAGAGAGTCTGTGTCTTACAGCTCTTTCTGCTATAATGTATTTTTTCCCATTATATGTCTTTTATTGAGGTATAATTTAGGTAAAACAAAATGCACAGATCTAAGATGTCAGTTTATGTGTTTTGATGGATTTATACCCAGATAATTGTCGCCCTAATTAAGACATGAGACATTTCCATCACCCCAATAAATTTGTTTTGTGCTTCTTTATATTCAGTTCTTGTCCATATAATCTACTTCCATTATACGGGAACGAATTAGTATATAGAATGAAACTATTCTATAATCTTATGATGAAATCTCAGCCTTTTGGTGGGCCTGTGTTCCTGGGCACTGTCCTTCACAAGCGTTTCTTCACTTTTTCCTCCCTGTTAGGTGAGACAGGAAGGCTAGAGGAAAGTAGAGGGGGATCAATGCTCTTTTCCCAGGTGGGATAAGGCCCTGGAAAAGCCTGTTTGTCCTTGGAGATGCCTTTGCTGTGGAGCATACGTTGGGTTTATTTTGTAAAGATTTATTTTCTCCCCCTTCTCTACCCCACCAGAGCCAGTAGGGGAGAAACTAATGGCTCTGGTGGGGTAGAGAAGAGGGAGAAAATAAATCTTTACGAAATAAACCCAATGTATGCTCCACATATTCTTTCTGGAGATAGAATCCAAGAAAATATGAGGGCCCTACTAAGACTGTGGCCCCAGAAATTTCTCAGTCTCATGCTAATTCACATTCGGTCTCTAGCAATTTGTCAAAATTAGTATCAGAATTACCATTTAAGTGTTCTTAACAGTTTATGGTTCCAAGTGGCTTCTGTTCCAGATATGCAGATATTAGCTGTACTTCTCTGGATTTGCCTGTCTCTCTCAATTTCAGAGTGGTGTCTACCCTGCAACTTCAGTGTCAGGATTAAAAGAATTTGATGGGTCCAAGAAAAATCATTGATTTTCAGTTTGTTCAACCTTTTCTTATTATAAGGATGGAAGTGACAATTTCTAAGCTCTTTACATGTTGGAGCTGAAACCAGATGTTCCCAATTCACTTTATGATATGAATATAACCATAATACAAAAAACCCGAAAAAAGCTTTACAAGAAATAAAAATTAATGTCAGTCCATCTCCATGAACACGAATGCCAATGTTCTAAATAAAATATTAGCAAACAAAATCCAGATATATGTATAAAGCTTAATGCACCATGACTGAATAAAATTTATTCCAAGAAAACAAGAGTTTAATATTCAAAAATCAATGTAATTCAACATATTAACAAATAACAGAAAATAAAACGATCACTAATCCTTAAAAATTGAAGTTGTTGAAGTCTTTCCCAGCTTGAGGAAATTACAACTTAAATACCTGTAGGGGTTGGAGTGGAGGAGGTCTTAGTGAAAAGTGAGCTTATTTGAACCCCAGAGTTCCTGAGAAGCTCAGCACTTTCACTGTTGTATGACATCCTATATAACAGTAAAATATTTCTAACAAAATAACAGCCAAATGTTTATAACTGACTCTTGGAAAAATCCACATAGACTTATGCCAGGGTCTCAAACAAAACATGCTCAAAACTGTCTGCACCTCTCCTCAAATAGATCCTGCCATCTGACTTCTCTCTTCCTCCCACTCACTCAGGACTGGAGACTTGGTCTCTTCTACATCATCTCTTTCCTACCCTACATACAATCATTTGCCCTCAAAACTTCTACATTCATCAGCTTTTTCAGCCTCAATGCTAGTATCTTCATTTAGTTTCCTCTATGATTAAGTGCACTCATTCCTAAAGGCATATGTTTAGAATTTAACCAAATCAAGTGTACTCAGGTTAATTTGTTTCCATACATTTGTAATAGGTTAAGAATCACTGTGGAAAAATTATTGTGGGAGAAGCAATATAGCAAGTTAGCATCTGTCAAGTCAGTTGGGATCAGTGGTCGGACAAAAAAAAAAAAAAAAAAAAGGACAATCCTCACCGTGTAAAGAAAAAGTAGTCTCTCATTCCTTAACAATTCCCTAGGTCATCCACAGGCTATCCCCTGAAACAGTGGCTCAATCGTAGTCCTAATCCCCACGTATCTTGCCACCAAATCCTTGACAAATCCATATCAGAAGCCACAACCACCACAAATAACATCTGAGGACACCCCATTCTGATGAACCTATGAGACAAAGCAGGGAGGCCTCTTAGGGACCTGCCATGCACTCCCACTCCGACCCCCAAACATGGAAATAAAGAAAAATCTTGCGTTCCTTTAGGGGAAATTTTGGGCACCTAGCTAGCCCTGAGAAGTAAGTGAGCAACTTGACAAGCAAAAAAGTAGTAACAATAGCCAAGAAGTTAGAGTCATGAGATGTTTGTTTCCCTATAGAAACTAAAGATAACATCTTAATAGATGTCCCTAACTTGTTTTTCAGAAACCCAGACCTCCATGGGCCCCCATCAAACAGATCTTCTGGCAGGCAGACCTCCGATGAAGGGGAACTGAGGACTGAACTCTGACCACCAAAAGGGAACTGAAGACTAAACTCTGAACACCATTCTATCTTCTGAAGTCCTTCCTGAGGGTCTGAGTTCTCGTGGGTGAGGAGGTTAAACCCACGAGTCAGAGCTAACATTCCTTTCTGCTGATCCCAAATTTTTAAACAAAGCTTCTCTTCCTTAATCAACTGCAAATCAGAAAATCTTTGAGTCTACCTATGATCTGTAAACCCCTGCCTAAGATATCCTCCCTTTTAATGCCAAACCAATGTATAGTTTCCATGTACTAATTTACAAATTTGCCCGTAACTTCTGCTTTCCTGAAAATTTCCTGTGCCTTTCAAAACCCTTGCTTGCAAGCCACTGAGGAGGTTGGGTCTTAAGCATGAGCTGCCCAATTTTTGCTTGGTGTCCTGTAAATAAACACCCTCCTTTTCCTGCTGCAAACGTCAGTGTGGATTTTCAACCTTACTGTGCTGGGGGAGCAGACCCCAGTTCAGTTCAGTTCAGTTCTGTAATACCTGTAACGTTTACACCTTGGAATTGTTGCCACCAACTAATGTCTTGATTAATAGTACCACTTTTATTTCTATTACTAGGTCAAGCTTTTTCAAAGTTTCCACCTTGTAGCTTTTCCTCATTAAGGCACTTCTTTTAATCCTGACACTACCAGATTTTAGCTACTTAATTATTGAAACTCTCTTCGTGACATCATGCACCTCTGGTTTTCCTCTTATCTCTGTGTAGGAGGTGGATTCTCCTCTATAGGCCCATTGATACAGTTTCTCAACGCTTACTCGGTCTGAGGCCCCTTTTTCTTCTCTCTCTGTAACTTTTCCTATGAGGCAACCTCACCCACTTCCATGACTGAATATTAAAAGTGGTATAACTCCATCCCAAATTTCTCCTTTGAGGTTCAGACCCGCATATCCAACATCCTACTTAACAAATATCTTCCAAGTTTCAAAAGCACCTCAAATTCCACAGGTCCAAGTGTGACCTTATTATGATTTCTCTCCAATCTCTGACCCTCTTTTAGTGTTTCTTACTTTTTAAGTTAGTAGTTCCACAAAATTGGACATGATAGAAACCCAGGAATAATCTCTGGCACCTCCATGTGTGTTACTGTCCATGGTGAATCCATCAACAAGCTGGAGTCATCATGCTACCCAACTTCAAACTATTCTACAGGGCACCAGTAACCAAAAAAAGCATGGTACTGGTACAAGAACAGACACACAGACCAATGAAACAGAGCAGAGAACCCAGAAATAAGACTGCACATCTACAACTATCTGGTCTGCCAAAAACAAGCAATAGGGAAAGGACTCCCTATTCAATAAATGGTGCTGGGATAAGCTATATGCAGAAGACTGAAACTGGACCCCTCCTTACACCATATAGGAAAATTAGCTGAAGATGGATTAAAGACTTAAATATAAAACCCAAAACTATAAAAAAAAAAAGCCCTGGAAGACAACATACCATTCAGGACATAGGCACAGGCAAAGATTTCATGACAAAGATGCCAAAAGCAATCATGACAAAAGCAGACATTGGCAAATGGGATCTAATTAAACTGAAAAACTTCTGCTTAGCAAAACAAACTATCAACAGAGTAAACAGACAACCTGGGAGAATGGGACAAAATTTTTGCAAACTATGTATCCAACAAAGGTCTAATATCCAGCATCTATAAGGAACTTAAACAAATTTACAAAAAAAAAAAAACCCAGCACCATTAAAGAGTGGTCAAAAAACATGAATAGACACTTCTCAAAAGAAGACATACATGTGGCCAACAATCATATAAAAAAAAAAACCAACATCACTGATCATCAGAGAAATGCAAATCAAAACTACAAGATACCATCTCACACCAGTCAGAATGGCTATTTTTAAAGTAAAAAAATAATGCATACTGGAGAGGTTGTGAAGAAGAAAGAACACTTACAGGCTGTGGATGGAGCTGTAAATTAGTTCAGCCCTTGTGGAAGACGGTGGTGATTCCTCAAAGACCTAAAGACAGCAATATCATTCCACTCAGCAATCTCATTACTGGATATATACCCAAAGGAATATAAATCATTCTATTATAAGGACACATGCATGCATATATTCATTGCAAAACTATTCACAATAGCAAAGACATGGGATCAACCTAAATGCCCATCAATGATAAACTGGATAAAGAAAATGTGGTAGATATACACCATGGAATACCACATAGCCATAAAAAAGAATAAGATCATGTCCTTTGCAGGCACATGGATGTAGCTGGAGGCCACTATCCTTAGCAAACTAATGCAGGAACAGAAAACCAAATATTGCATGTTCTCACTTATAAGTGGGAGCTAAATGATGAGAACACATGGACATGTAGAGGGGAACAACACACACTGGGGCTTTTCAGAGGGTGGAGTGTGGGAGGAGGGAGAGGATCAGAAGAAGCAACCAATGGGTACTAGACTTAATACCTGGGTGATGAAATAAACCCCCATGACACAATGTTACCTATGTAAAAAAACCTGCAGTTGTGCCCCTGAACTTAAAAGTTAAAAAAATGAAAAAATAAAATAAAGAAAGGTCTCCTTGAATCTAGTCTGTCCACCTGTAATTTATTCACAATTCTGACAGACCAATCACTAAATGAGAATCTGGACATGTAGTGTCTCCCCAAATAACTTTCATTGGCTACTCATTGTTCTAAGTATAAGGCTATACAAATGAAAGTGACATGGTTTTCAAGGCCCTGATGATCTGAGACTTTAGTTACCCTTCCAGCCACTTTCTCCCTTAATTCTTGTACTTTAGCCACACTAAACTTACTTCTGTGCCGTGAATGTGATATAATATCTCTGCCACAGAGCCTTTGCACAGCCTGTTTGCTTCATATGATACGTTGTTTCTTTCTTCCACATACTTCAGAGCTCAGGCCAAACTTTACTTCCTGAGGGAAACCAGGTAGAAACGTTTTTCACATCAGAATACAAGCCAGAAGAGGGCTACCGAGCAGGGAAGGGGGCATTTGTAGGATCTTTGTTGTCTTCTTCTCTACGTATCTTATACGTTGGAAGCACTGTAGCTCTACTTTCCAAAACCCTCTGTGTCTCCTCATATCCCCAGAAGTAATAGCTCCGTACTTGAGAAACACAAGTCTGCAGTTCTGCATCATGGCCAAGCTCTGGTTGACAGCTGATGAGTTTGAGATATGAAGAAAAACAATTAGTTCTTTCATTGTTGCTATTGATCCTGGGATCAAGGAGTTTTTATTCTTATAGACTCTGGGAGTGAAAACCAAGAGGGTTCCTTTTTCAGCCCTTGTGGACAAAGAACTCCCAACAGTTCAACATTGGTTCTAAATTTAGAATTGCTGAAGTTAGAGTGTTTTGTTAGTCTGACAAATACAATATTCTCCTGAGTCTAACATTTAGAGCTTACATATTTTTTCCCATTCACAAAATGCTATAGGAAATGACTGCTATTTGGCTTGAGAATTTTAGTAGCGACTTTTTAAAAACTCCCAAGTCATTCTGACTTTGACCCTCTCCAGCTGAAGGTATGACCGATGCACTTTAGTTCACCAGAACTTACCATTCTCCCCATGCTGTTCTGTCTTAGATTTCTTTTGGATTCTCTCCAGAGTTTAGTGTTTAAACTGCCATTTATGGGAACACATTTTGCTAATTGTGCTCCTATCTGGATAAGTCACATGAGCCACATTGCTAAGTTGTGACTCCAACCTCAGCTGCCGCTGAACTGCCCAAGGCAGGGAAATAAATTGCACCAATCTGCTCCAGAAATGAGAGAATGGGGGAAAATCCTTAGATTTGATTAGATGTTAGCTTTCAACCATTTCTGTGGGTTTTTTTCCTTTTTAATGAAAACATTCTGTTAGCAAAAATTTAACCATCCCAAGAGTTTTGACAGGGTATGAACAAAATGAAAGTTTTAGTGTCCTCCTAATGTAAGCTCCTAGAATATCCATCCATCATTCTGTTCATACCAGTAACACCCACACTTGTTCCTTGATTTACTGATTCAGTGGTTCCTTAAGCAGTCTATCTATTTATCATCTATTTCTATTCTCTCTCTCTCTCTCTCTCTCTCTCTCTCGATTATATCTCTTTGCTATATCCCTCTCCATTCTTTTTCTTTTGAAGTAACTGGTGGGTCAATGTATACATCTGTGAGTACCTATAACATGAATCTATGGTGAGAAAGATGAAATGTACTGGTTGCAAAAAATAAAACTTTTGGGGGGACAATTGATGAATGAGACTCATTCATGACACATGGACTTTATTAAAATAATGGTGCATGTGTCATCCTGTGATGGAAGAGCTGGACTGGGATGAACTGTAAGCTTGCTTGTTTGCGGATGCTGAAGCGCATAGGCCAGATTCCTCATTTCTCACAAGCCCACATAGGTAGGCTTGCAGCATGGCATCTACAAAACATGCTGCCCTAAGCACAAAAGTGGATTAGCTGCTTCTTTTGGTTGATAGCAGTTATTTAAGGGAGGGACTATCAACAAGTTTCTACTTGCTACAATCTAGGGCTTGAATTCATAGACCATACTCACTTGGCCTGAAAAGATATAACCAGACTGGAGAAAAGAACCTTACCTAATTAAAATATTAAAATCCCAAGAGTGGCATAAGGCAGGAGGAAATAATAGACAGAGTATTCAAAACTGGCTTTCTGCTTGCCAAGTAAGCATACACACGTAAAGGTAATGTAAATATATTTTCCCTAAAGGTGAGCTTCTGTCACCAATGCCAGGGTGGAAAACAAGACTGAAGTTGTTGAATAAAACAAATAACTATGGGTAATAACAGTGCCATTAAAACTAGAGATGGTGCCAAGCTGCAGATTATAGGGATGACTTCCTTTACAGATTTAAATTTCAATGTTGCTTTTGTTTTTCATGCCGATTTACCCAGAACTTGCCAAAGAAAGTCCCAGTAAAAATGTTGATGAAGTTTTCAGTAAAGTCGAAGAGAAAAAGATTTGTTTCTGAGGCTTTCCTGAGTGATTTCTCTAAATTCTTCTTCAATCATCATTCTTTGGAAAATGAGTCTGTTCTCTTGCAGGCT
Organism: Cheracebus regulus; assembly: GCA_963574635.1. Lineage (NCBI taxonomy): Eukaryota > Metazoa > Chordata > Mammalia > Primates > Pitheciidae > Cheracebus > Cheracebus regulus. The sequence continues at coordinate 6,829 of CAUYQU010067437.1, read as the reverse complement.
CTGAAGGTCAGGATAGACCAGCTATGACTTTTCCAGGAAGTGAGTAATAGTAAGACCAGGGGACTCATTTCTGGAGGCCTGGAGGAACTTTTCATTTCAGAAGCTGTAGGTGTGGTTTTCCCCTCCAAAGGGCTTTAGGGAGTTCCAGATGCGTGTATAGACTTGAAATGGGAATAGCCAACCTAAAGTATACTCACCAACCTCTCTCAGCTCTCACCCTGGGTTTCTCCACCCATAGTGGCTGGTCCTTTATATTCCTTCTCACTCCTTTCTTCTCTTTCACCCATTCCTCCAACCATTCCTCCCCACCAACTCCAAATCTTAATACCCATGCAAAAACCAGAGAATTCTTTGAAGAAGTATCACTTAGAATTCTTTCTTCCTGGAAAATACGGAAGGAGACTGCTGCCAAATGCTGTTTGTAAGACTCACACCCAAGCTATAGCCGTGGAAAATTCATAAGAATCATTGCTGGGAGGGGAACACATTCATAATTCTTTAAAAATTCATGTTCTTTTTGGAGAAAACTTTACAGTTTTAGTGTTAAAATGCAGGTAAATGGCTTCATTTTCTTCATTCATTCACTCAATAAAAATTTATTGCACACCTACTATATGCCAGATGTGGTGTTAGAAGATATTGTGATGGAAGACACAGTCACTGCCCACAAGATTTTATGATTTGGTGAAGAAGAGAAGAAAAACAATAATTATAATATAGTGCTATAAAGACTATGAGAGATATTGTAGTCAGTATGCCATGGGTAGTTAAGAAAGGTTAAGTCCTCAATGATGAGTAGGAGTTAATGAGGAGATTGTGTGTATATATGTGTGTGTGTGTGTATGTGTGTGTGTGTGTGTGTATACACACATTTCCATCGCATCTTGAAGTTCTTCATAGCTCTTCTTTCAGTTGTTCAATACTTCTCTTTTGCAGTGGATTGTAAACTCCAAGAGAGCAAGGACTTTATCTGTCCTGTTATCAAAGTAGCACCATCATTTAGCACAGTGCCTACCACACAGTAGTTACAAAAAGTGTTTGTTGCATTAATGATTGAATAAATCGTATATGCAAACACATGGAGGCTAAAAAGCCAGGAAGCTGCAAGGAATTCAGTATATGTGGAATGCAGCAGGAAATGCAACTAGAGGATTGAGTGGGGACAGATTATTTAGAGCCTCTGTGTCTCCCTAAGGACTATGAACATTATTGAAAGCCATGGAAAGCCATTATGGATTTTAAACAGATAACTGGTAAGGTCAGACTTGCCTCTTTGAAAGACCACTTTCTTGGCAGTGTGGGAGAGATGACACATTGGAGACAGTGAACACTGTGCATCAGCTGGCAGGCTGTCTACAGTATTCAAGGTAGGAGGGACTCAAGATAGCATTAGGATAGAGATGAGTTTGTGGTATTAAGAAACACTGACAAACTAAAATTCATAGAACTTGAGCTTCATTGGATGTGAGTAATTATGTGAACGTTTCAAGCTGCTGGGAAATATACCACAGAAGAGTCAGAAAACAATAGCTTGGTTTTCCCATCTCTATACAGCAGGACTGCATTTGGGCCTCCCTACATTGTGGTTGGAGCAGTCACCTGCATGTCTTCTGCACAGAGACGATTTGAAGGACTCAGAGTTACTGTAAGAACAAAGCTGCTGTTTCAGGATAGGCAGTGAGAGGTGATTTTCCTCCTGACACCAAATATCTGGCGTCTTTTCCAGCACTTCTCTAACTCTCCTACAGCAACTGGTTGTCCTATAGTTTGATTCAATTCTGACATTAGCATCAGATTCCACAGGCTTAGTACCACAAGATTGCCCTTACTTCAGACACCAGTCATAAATATTGGGTATCAAGGGCACTCACACTTCTTCCTGACTCAGCTACAAAGTCGGGGATTCTCATAACTCCTTTCCTCAAGTGTGATAATTTGCTACATTGACTCTTAGAACTCAGGAAATGCTATACTTACTATTACAGTTTATTATAAGGGATACGAATGAACAGTCAGATGAAGAGGTACATAGGGTGAAGTCTAGAAGGGTCCTGAGCTCAGAAGCTTCTGTCACTGTGTAATTGACATGTGCCATTCTTCCAGCATGTGGATGCTTGCCAAATCAAAAGCTCTCTGAACCCCTGCATTTAGGTGTTTTATGGAGGTTTTATTACATAAACATGATTGATAAAATCATTGGCCATTGGTGATTAACTGGATATCCAGTCCCTCTCCCCTCCCTAGAAGCTGGGGCATGGGGCTGACTAGCTCTCATCCTGAAGCTATCTAGGAGCCCATCAAGCATCACCTCACTAGGATAAAAGACACTCCTATCTCACCTATTACTCAGGAAATGCAAAATATTTTAGGAGCTCTGTGCTAGGAACTAGAGACAAAGACCAAATACATATATTTTTTATTGCATCACAGCAAGAAAACAACAACATGAATTAGTGCAACAGTCTTGGAAACCAAAAGTTGGAATTACATGGCACCCTGCCATGTGCAGCTAACCTACCAGCTTGATGTAGGAGGGGAAAATAAGACGCAGTGGGTCCTTCAGCTGCCCAGGTGACTAGCAACAGAAAACAAGGAGATACTGTCTGGGAAAGGTGAGTCAAGCCTCTTTAAAGATCTTCCTCTAAGTTTCTCTTTGAGTTTTCATTTTGGATAAATTTTGTGGATGCTCAAAACCTCAGCCAATTTGGTCACTTTGATGGGAAATGAGAAAACTCCACCAATGTTGAAATTTTTCTGCCCAATGTGAGCCTGCCTCTATATGGGCAATGATACGCAATATTATTACTTTGTGTTCATGTAAGGCCTGGAGCTTGAGAGTCTTCATGCAATGAAGAGCAAACTGATAAATCATGTTCTCCTGAGCAAAGAGTGATGAGTTGGCAGTGAAATTATGGGAGGGAAGCTACTGGGATTTTAGAACTTGGGGAAATTGCTGTTGTTGTTCAACTTTAGATGGGCTAAAGTTACCACCAAAGGTCACTTTCTAAAGCATATTACACACTAATAAGGCAGAAGAGGAAAGCAGATCAAGCTTTCCTTAGTATTTTCTTTCCTCTCCATGGTACTCCCAATTTCTCCTCTTCTTCTCCCCATATGTTTGCTTCTAACTTTCAGAAAATAATCAATAGACTCAATTCTTTATGGTTGTTTCCTTGCTTATTTCCCACAGGAGCATATGCATTTCAGTAAATGTCAGTGTCTTCATTCAAAAATCTGAACATGTAATGGAATGTGTTTGGAACTTAGGAAGGTGATGGAAGACTCACCCTAGTAGGCAAACACCTATTCTACTCATCCTACCTTTCTGCAAGAAATGATCCTGGCATTTGTAACATTAAGGAGTAAAGCAGAAATCTACACCATCAACTATAGCTCAAATTCCATTAAGGTGAATTCCAAGAGCTGTCCGTATTCTTTAACTCTACTGGAATGTGGTTGTATTTACTGGCAGATGAACGGAGCAAACTCAACACTAGTTTGGAAATAGTTAATGTAATAGAACAGATGATCTTAAAAGGCCCCAATTCTAAACTGCTGTGAACTCTATGCATTGGATTCCTATTAAATTCTACGTGTGACCAGGGGAAATGGTTAACACAGTGGCAGAAGCTTAGCTTTACTTGCTGGCTTTCAACTATTCTTTTTTGTTAAAGTAATGCATTACATGTTATAAAATCCATTATATAATGAATATATAAAATATGAAGTAAGTCTCCCTGCCAACCCTGGATTCTCTTTCCAGAGTCAACTTTGTTACTATTTTCTTATAGATCTTCCCAGATGTTTTCTCTTCACACACAGAATCTTGGTCTTTTTAAGATAAGAAATTTTTCATAATATATTACTGCTAGAAACAGACATAATAAGTATTATATTTTATATTTTGATATATTTAACTTATTTATAGTATCTCTGGTTAAAAGTTTGTTTTAAAAATGTCTTTCAAAAATAATATTCTTGGATTATTTAAATAAACGAGAATTTTTGAAATATTTGATTTTTATTGGTAGTTAAGCTCTTTTTTAAAACACAGTGACATAGTCAAAGATATATTAACACTAAATTAAAAGTGAACAAACTAATGACAAGAATGTGTTTGTAACCTGTCCTCAGACAGGGGCACACATATCAGGTGGTTTGTATTTTATGCTGTTTCATTAATGGAGTTCATATTATTTCATATAATACACAGTTTCAAAAAAATCCTTCAGTATGGTTGATGTGCTCCTTGAAGCTGTGACTATCTGAGATATTAGTAAGTTCCTGGCACAATGCTTTCTGGAAGACCCACTCCCAGCTCTATTCTGTGTCTTGCAAATGACAAATTCGATAATAGTGGGAAGATATTACAACATAGTTAATAGTAATGGTCAAATAAGAAGATCTGTGAGATTTTAGCTTTGTTAACTTTTGAAGAGAAGAATCTCAGGGAAGTGACTCTTTAACTTCCTGAAATGTCTCTTAACAAACTATTTTTAGCTGTGCAGAAAACCTAGACACCAAGCTCTTCATTGTTGCTAAATGCTAAGCTCTGTAAGTCAGCCAGATCTCCTGCTGTCTAAATTGATCATGTTAACCAGATAGTTGCTAGGTTTCCACTTCAACCTGAAATAATTCTTCCAGAGACCAGATGGAACATGTTGAAATGAAAAATCCAACTGTTGCATAAAGTTTTTATATCAGTAATGGGTTATGCCGATGAAAACAGTGTAAAACAGCTTGTTCTGATAAATAGTGGTTTGTTGCGTCACCTTTGTTGTACATGGAACATTCTCCAGCATAGATCCATATGCTAGGCTGTAAAACAAGCCATCATAAATTTAATAGTATTGAAGTCATACAAAGTATGTTATCCAACCACAATGGAGTGAAATTAGAAATCAATAACAGAAAAATTTGGAAATACAAATGAAATTAGAATATACTTTGAGATGAACAAAAGTTAATACATAATATACAAAAATTTGTAGGATGTAGCTAAAGCAGTGGTTAGAGAGAAATCTGTAGCTTTAAACACCTATGTTGAAAAGAAGAAAGATCTCAGATCAATAACCTAATTTTCTACCTCTAGAAACTAGAAAAAAGAGAGAAATTAAACTCAAAGAAAGAACATGGAATAAAAAAATAAAGATTACAGCAGAAATTAATGAAATAGAGAATAAAAAACCAATAGAGAAAATCAACAAAAGCAAAAGTTGAGTCTTAGAAAATATTAACAAAATGGACAAGGTTTTAGCTAGACTGACCAAGATAAAAAGAGAGAAGACTCAAATTACTAAACAGGATGAAAGAGGTGATATTACTGTCAACTTTATATAAATAAAAAGGATTATAAGGAAATACTATGAGCAACTGTACACCAACAAATCAGATAGCATGGATGAAATGAAAGAATTCCTAGAAAAACCCAAACTATCAATACTGATTCAAAATTTAAATAGAAAAGCTGAATAGATTTATAAGAAGAGATTGAATTAGTAATCTAAAAATTTCCCACAAAGGAAAGGTCATTCCCAGATAGCTTTACTAATGAATTCCATGAAATATGTAAAGGCAATTTAATACTATATTTTCACAAAATCTTCCAAAATATAGAAGAGGAAGGCCACTGGCTAATTTATTCCATGAGGCCAGTTTCACTCTGATAGAAAAATCAGACAAAACACCATAATAAAAGAAAACTACAGGCCACTATTCCTTATGAATTATATTAATCTGTTCTCCTGCTGCTATAAAACACTACCTGAGACTGGGTAATTTATGAAGAAAAGAAGTTTAGTTGACTCACAGTTCCACAGGATGTATAAGAAGAGTGACTGAGGAGGACTTAGGAAACTTACAATCATGGTGAAAGGTGAAGGGGAAGCAAGCACATCCCTCACATGGCCAGCAGGAGAGAGGGTGAGTGAAAGGTGAAACAATCAGATCTCATGTGAACTCTATCATGAGACAGCACCAGGGGATGGTGCTAAACCATTAGAATCCACCTTGATGATTCAATCACCTCCCACCAGGTCCCACCTCCAATGCTCAGATTCACAATTCAACATGAGATTTGGGTGGGGATATAGAGCCAAACCGAATTATGAATATATATCCTCAACGAAATGCTCACAACATATAAAAAGGATTATGTCGTGACCAAGTGGGACTTATCTCAGGAATTCAAGGTTAATTTGACAACAATCAATCAATGTATTACCACATATTGACAAAATAATGGACAAAAAACATACGATCATTTCCATAGATGCAGAAAAAGCATCTGCTAAGATCCTACACCACTTCATGATAAAAAATGATAACCTCTCAACAAACTAGAAATGTAAAGAAACTTCATAATTCTGATAATGGTCATCTACAAAACACTGACAGCTAACATCATATTTAACAATGACAACATCTCCCCAATCTCAGAAACAAAAGGAGGATGCCCACTCTCACTACTTTTATTTGACATTGTGCTGGAGTTTATAGCCAGGATAACTAAACAAGAAAAAGAAATAAAAGGCATCTAGAGGAGGAGAGAGATCCAAGATGGCCACGTAGCAGCAGCTCAGGATTGTAGCTCCCAGTGAAAGCGCAGAGAGCAAGTGGATGCCACAATTGCAGACGAATTTTTGATGCCCACAGACGGGAGATTCCCAGCGAAGGAGCCACACGGGTTGCCAGCGTGACTCTTTTGGCCGGCGCGGTGCTTCTCGGTGCGGAGTGTACGGGACTGGGTGCCCTTTTAGTCGGGCTCCGCTGGTCCCATCCCCACAAGGAGAACAGCAATTGGAAGCGCTGAGGACTGAGAACAAGCACA
>CAUYQU010067434.1:0-20976 GCA_963574635.1 Cheracebus regulus | reverse complement strand
CGTGTGCATGTGTCCTTATAGTAGAATGATTTATAATCCTTTGGATATATACCCAGTAATGGGATTACTGGGTCAAATGGAATTTCTATTTCCAAGCCCTTGAGGAATTGCCACACTGTCTTCCACAATGGTTGAACTAATTTACACTCCCACCAACAGTGTAAAAGTAGAGCATATTTTTAAAATGTGTGCCTCAGTAAATGAAGTTCTACTTGTACTAGACTCTGAGAGTCATTATCAAAAATTAAAACCTAAATTCATCAGTGATAAAGGCCTACTTTGTGCTATCTGTGTATGGCTGTTAATAATAATCTGCCACCTACATGTATTAAGAGGGAGCCAGTTGGCTTGAATGATGTTTGTCCAGTTTACTAATTAATGATTATATGTAAACTACCTCTGTTGTCTAACCTGTCAGTGATTCTGGCAATTTCTTTCTTTTTCTTGAGACAGAGTCTCGCTCTTGTTGCCCAGGCTGGAGTGCAGTGGTGCAATCTTGGCTCACTGCAACCTCCCTCCTGGGTTCAAGTGATTTTCCTGCCTCAGCCTCCCAAGTATCTGGGATTACAGATGCCTGCCCCCACACCCGGCTAATTTTTGTATTTTTAGTAGAAATTGGGTTTTACCATGTTGGTCAGGCTGGTCTCAAACTCCTGACCTCAGGTAATCCATCTACCTCGGCCTCCCAAAGTGCTGGGATTACGGGCGTGAGCCACTGTGCCCAGCCTGCTTCAGTTTTTTATTCTTAATTCTGTGGCTTGTCTGTACCACTTGGAGTCACTATGGGAAAAATTCAAGCTCATCTTTAACTGGCCTGATTTTGGCAACTTTTTAATTTTTTTTTGAGATAGCGTCTCCCTCTGTCCCTCTGTTGCCAGGCTGAAGTGCAGTGGTGTGATCTTGGCTCACTGCAACCTCTGACTCCCAGATTCAAGCGATTCTCCTGCCTCAGCCTCCTGAGTAGCTGAGACTACAGGTATGCACCACCATGTGCAGCTAATTTTTGTATTTTTAGTAGAGATGAGGTTTCACCATGTTGGCCAGGATAGTCTTGATCTCTTGACCTTGTGACCCACCCGTCTCAACCTCCCAAAGTGCTGGGATTACAGGCATGAGCCAACTGTGCCCAGCCTGCTTCAGTTTTTTATTCTTAATTCTGTGGCTTGTCTGTAACACTTGGAGTCATTATGGGAAAAATTCAAGCTCATCTTTAACTTCTCCTGCTTTTCTTAGTGAGAAGAGTTATAGGGCTTTAATGTTTTATCACTTCACTATTTAAATATATGCCTAGCTGCCCAATTTGCTTTTTTTTTTTTTTTTTGGATGAGATAGTAGCATTTTGCTTTTATCAAGTAAATTTAGCTTCCACACAACACAAAGTAACTTCCTCTTGCTGCTACTCTGGGCGAAAGTACATGCAACATCTACTGTTTTACTCTGTTAAGTTCCTAATATATCCAGTAACCTGGAAGCAGAAGCATTTCTTCAAAACCTTGACCTCTCTGGACTTTTATTGCTCTGCTGGTCCTTGCATTCTCTTTCTGCCTACTAAAGTTAGGGTGAGTTTGGCAATATCACGGGATTGCCATGGCAGAAGCAGTGATACTTGCAGAAAGCTAAAAATGTGGATAACTACATGCCTTCTAAGTCCATGCTCAAAAGATTGTTTAAAAAACAAAAAAGACTGCCAAAGTTTGATAAGCCCTATGATTGGGGTGGGGGAAGTTTTGAGGGAAATAAAAATATTCCATGTATCATGCAGTCCTGACATTTTCCCAGTTCAGGAAAACATTTTTTCAACTTTAAGTGATCATGTGTGCGCTCTTTCTCTCTCTCTCTCTGTGTGTGTGTGTGTGTGTGTGTGTGTGTGTGTGTTTCTTAAGAGTAGGCATTTCTGTTACTATCTCATACCCTTATGATTGGTCATTGTTGGAAGAACAGCCTGAGAGGAGAGAATGGGAATTTATAGTTGACTGTGGGATTGTGGTTAACTGATGTCTCCCAATTCATTCTTTCAGGGCTGGAAGTAGTTAGAGATGGACAGAAAGAGAGATGAGGAATGTAGAGTGATAAGAGGTATTTGGGGGAATGTTGGGGGTGTTAAAATGAATATATTTTGATCTATGAATTTAGAGCATAATTTCAAAAATTTGTCTTCAAGGTAGTATTAATGTTATTTAAACTTAATAAGGGAATTCATCTTGATATTTAAACCTTTGTAACTTATCTACACTATATTATTGGGAATCAGACATTTCAGTGTTGTATACAGTGTTCAGGCAGAAAATGAATTAAAACCGATCTTACTAGGTAGAGAAATTCTTGTGCATTTGTGAAATCATCTTGGGGAAATTTTCATATTCTTTACTAATGTTTTAGGTGTCTTTCTCCTGATTTCATAACAGTGTTTACATTTGAGCAAGATGTTTCATATAGTAAAACTCTAGATTAGTGGTTCTTATATAAAATAGAAGTAAGAAAAACAGATTTCTTGATTTAAAATACCTGGTTTTCAATGATACCTCTTTTTAAATATTTTAATTAACTTTTTAATTTCTAATTTTAGTGTTTCCATCTGATGAAATACCTCATTCTTTCAGTATGTGTATTTTTAAATACTGTAAATTGTAGCTCTTTAGGAGACTGACCAATTCATTAAAATACTTCCCTTCTTTTGCCTCTGAAAAAGACTATTTCATAGTCTCATAACTGAAATTTATGTAGCAAATTATGATAGAGTTTTTATAAAATGACAATATTTTACTGCTTTAATTTAGATAACTTTAAAAAGCCATGCATAATCAGAAATAATAAAGTCACTCATAAGTGATAGGTTTAATATTCCAATTGACCATGATTTTATTTGTTTCCCTTTTTTCTTTGTCTGACAAGAATTAGCCTTTTTAAACAAAACCTTTTATCAATGTAAAGAATAATATGATGCACAATATATTTGAGTCTGTATATTTCTTTTTTACTTGAGTGAAAAAGTAGTTTATTGTACAAAGTTAACCTTTTGTGGGAATATAAGTAAAGAAAAGTGGGCTATCCTGAGTTCATTAAGGAAGAGTAGACCAGTACGGAAAGAATGTGATTTCAGGAGCACATTTTAACATGAAATGTACTTGAGAGAATGAAAGCAGCATTGGAAAGTGCTTTCAAATAATTACTGTTGAAATCAAACCTTTTTAAAATAGATCTTTGAAATAAGAAAATGGTGAGACAGAAATGAAAACTTCAAATGAAAATTTAAATGGGCCAAATTAGTTTTTAAGTGTTGTACATTTCTCTTACAATTATATTAGAGTAGATCTATGAAAACATTACTTTGAAAACAAACCAGTTTCAAGCCATAATCTAATAAACTGTGTTGTGTTTTTACATTATTATTTTATGATATTTCACAGGAAACAGTATCTTTAGCCTAATCTATGATAGTAAATTATTTTGGAAATTTGTCTTGACATACAAACAGATGTGTTTTCTTAATTCCTTTTAAACTGAGGGTTGGTGGTTTGTGGTTTATTGTTACTGTGATTGGCATTAAAAGCCTTATTTCACAGCTTGCAGTGAGGGACTATTGGGTAAAGAGTGGCTGTGTTCCACAAACTAAATTCAAAAAGTGTCAATCAAGGTCTCACATAGGTTACTTAGAGAATGAGTTTTCTTACTGATTTCACCAAATGTTGCCTCATGCTGTCTTTGATTGGCACAGCCTGGCAGGGAGGATGGATGAATCTGTCACCGGCTGGTTAATTGTGTTGCTGGTCTCAGTCTGACATCAGGTCTTTGACTCTTAAGTGGCTCAATACAAAACAAATTTGCAGATTGTAGTCATATTTCTCATTCTATATGCTTTGACTTTGCTGAATGCAGTCCATAAATCATATTGACTGACACACAAGTAAATGATGAAAGCTGTTTTTGAGACATGAATCTAGAAAGCAGCACTGTGAAGGTGCCATGGAAGGATGCATATGGTTGACCCTTTGGGAATTGCCTAGGAGCCAAATGTCTCTTTACCACAATTGTTCTTAGAAGAAAAGCTTTTCGGTAATGCAAAAAGGATCTAATATGTCAGCAGATTCTCTTTTACAAGTTCCTTTGAAATATAAGAAGTTTGTCTAAGGGTTTTCTCTCTTTGCAAGTTGTTTTTCAGCAAAATGTTAGAGCAGGGTAAAAAAAGTAGTTACCTTTAAAAGCTTAGCAGGTGTTTTTACTTACTTATTGAACTTTGTTAAGGAAAATGTTGGTAATAGTTGCAGTTAGTTTTTCAGATGAGGGCAGGAGAAGTGTTGAGATGCTTGAAATTTATTAAATGTGCTGTTTCTCAGTCACTTCACTTATTTTGGCTTTTTTTGTTATAATGTTAAAAACTAGAGCATCTCCAATGAAAAGGGCTAGTTTTTAAAAGATAATTGTAAAGTACTGAGATTATTCTTGAAAATGATATATTATTAAAGGCATCAGTGATAATAATAATACTAGTGTTCAGAAGATTATACCAGTGTGCCAATGGCTATAGACATTAGAAATAAATTATCAAATATATTTTTGGGCATGTAAATTTTTTAAATATTAAAATTTTCTATCTAAAAATATGTAGTAGATGAAGTTTTAAGAATAGCTGTATACATTTTGTGGTGACAAAGTAGACATCTTAAAAATGTATAATCTTATGAAGTATAACTTTTAAAAATGTTGAAGAGTGAATCTTTGATTTTATGAACTTAAATTTTTGAGCTATTTATTTCATCTGAAGATTTATAAAATATTATATAAATATTTTAATCTTCTATCTTTGAGAACAATAAGCCTGTATTTAATATGCCTAATCAAGCAGAAATTCAATGTTAGGATTTTAGTATTACATATGGTATTTAAATAAAGAGCTAAATTCGTGTGTGTGTGTGTGTGTGTGTGTGTGTGTGTGTGTTTTCATGACTTATTTCCACAAGCTTTGTGGAATAGTCTGTGTCTACTCTTACCGTTGTTTTCAGCTCCAGTGCTATTGCTATCTAATCATTTGTAGCATCTGAACCCATGTTAAATTTCAAAGGTTTCCATAAGGCAATACCACTTATATTGTACAGTGTGTTTGCTTATGAAATGAATTTAATAGTAATTTTCTGGCAATTTATTAATCAGCTTTTGTAGTTAGTACATGATAGTGGCAGCCTGCATAGGCCATGGAGCTGATTTTATGGAGAAGCACATTAAACTAAAATGCACTAGTTGTTCCATTAGGTCAAAATGACATTTCCATTAAGTATTCTGAAGCCTATTACATTGTAATTAAATGACATGCCATTGATTTCTCCTTTCTCTGCTTCCCCACTTTTCATTCTTATTGATATTATTCTGCTTGGGGAATGGAGCTGCATGTCTCCCAGACTAATTCCTCTTGGGTTTGGGGAATCTTGAAGCATGCTGGGTTTTGCATTGTTTGTTACATTCCTTTTTGGCAGTTCATCAGTATCTGTCAAATATATTGTTTGCGTCGGCTTTTATGTCTAAAGTTTTTGATTGAGAAATTGACATTCCATTTCAGATATGCAGTTTTTCACTGTGCATAGTGTCTAAAAGCTAAAAACTCATTCAAAAAGTTGTTTCTAGTCTGACTTTTAATGTGTGATTTGAAGAACAAGTGTTGGAATAAACATCTTGAACATGTACTTAACGTTCTTTATTATCTTTCTAACAAATCAACCCTATGTAAGATGTTTTTGTACTAATATATTGTAACATTTCTATTTGGGAGATTTTTGTCATGATATTATAGCTTTCTGGCCTTTGAGATAAGTAGGAAACAAATATAATTATCAAATATCACTGGATAAATATTTGTTAATGCAAATGAGGCAAAACATGGCATGTCTTCCAAAAGTAATTATTTCTAACTATATTCACAGATCTTTGAATCCTTTCATTGTAGTCAGTCCGTCACCAAATCACGTAGTTGTCAGTTGGAGGTAGCCATCCTAGGAGCAGTATTACATGAGACAACTTTACCTAAAAGAGTTTTTATAATATTTTAAACTTCTAGTTGAAAAGCAAAGCCTGTTTAAAAAAATAATTTATACTAAAAGTGATGTAATTTTGTGAGTCAGCTGTGTAATGTAGAGGCTAAACATTTAAAAAGGTCATTTTTTAAAGAAAACAGTTCAATTTAGGCTATCAGTGAAAGTTCATACAGAGTTTTAGGAGATTATTTTAGTAGGAAATTTTTTTAATGATGTATATTATACTGAAAGAAAACCACAGGCATTGAACTACATACTTCCAACTTACCAGGTGATTTAAAAACTCAATTTCTAAAGCTAAATGCACATCTGTAGATAATCTTGAAGTCATATTGGTAGGCAAACCTTTTTTTTTTCTGCCAGTGATTGAAGCAATGCTGTAGACTAATGTTCTGATTAGAAGTAAGGTCTTATGATTCAAAGTATATTTTGAATTTTAGCTGTAATTTAAATAGTAATAGTAGCAAATTATACTGCTAACTTCCTTTATTCTGACTTGGTTAATTATGTAAAGGAGAGCTTAAGGAGCATTATATGGATAACATGTTCTGTCAATATGACTTAATGTCATATTTTAATATGCACTTTTAAAGGGTTTACAGTATTTCAAGAGATCTGAAATAATAGTTTTTAACTGACATTTTAATTTTCCTTTGTGCAATTGAGCTTTAATGATATTTATATCTTGAGAAAGCCAAGTAAACTAAGAATCTTAATATTAATTCCTATGATATAAAGGCATAATCACTCAGAATACAGAAACAGGAAGGCCAGTAATCACTATTGTACCAAGCAAAAGCAACAAAAAGAATGCCAGGTGTATGGTTTTTCTGATCCTTTATGATGTATTTCTATGTTTGTTTATTTGTTTGATTTTTGGTTTGATTGTTTTAAACAGGGGAAAGTTGCCCAGACAGCTTGCATGTCAGCCTGCCAGCATCTGTCAACATCCTTAATGCAGATGCTACTGGACAGTGAGTTAAAACAAATAAGCATGGGAGCTGTTCAGCAGTTTAACTTAGATGTCATACAGTGTGAATGTAAGTACCATATTGGTTTATTCTCGTGGATTACTAGGAATCTATACTTATGAAAAAAGTTGTATTCAGCAGGATACTTCAGAAAGAAGGAAGAAGGCCTGGTTCAGCTAAACTTTTAGCAATCTTAGGAGTACGGCTAACTTCCTTTCAGGAAGATAAAAATATTTCTGCTTCACATTTAGGGTCTCTAGAGAGAGGCACTGAAGTGACATTCTAGATTGGAATATTTAAAAAGATGATTCATTTTCCCCATTATTCCTTTGTTGGTCATTCTTGCCTTTTTCCAGGACTCTCCTAATGTTTGTCATAAATGAATGAAATGATTCTGTCATTCTTACCTGCCCTGTAAGTAACTTTTTAGATACTTGCTAGAAGAATAACCTTAGGACCTTACATTCCAAATGAAACTTGTGAATTTTTGTTTCTCTTTTCAGTAAATTTCTCAAACTTTAATGTTTTCATCCTTTTTCACTTCATTTTGTTTAGGTAACAAGGTTAGCAGACTTTGTAATCTAATGTTGATATTAGTCATTCAGCTTGAAATGGATATGCTATTTGGTTATTAGCCTTCTTATATGTGCTTTTTGATGCAGGTTTTATCAATCCTCAAATTATAATTCTTTAAGTACAAGACATGAGTATATGTGAGCAATTTTTGAGCAGTGCTTTCAAATAAGTGGTACACTGATTACACAGTGAAAATCCCTGGTTGACAATTCTATCAGGCACCACAGTTGATGAATTGAAAATCAGTGGGGCATAGGAAGGATTATAAAATATTTGTCTGAGGAAAAATTTGCAATAATGTATTCTTTGTGAAAGACATTAAAGAATTAAATGTCAGCAGTTTGTAACTGAAGCAGAAATGACTCATTTTTTTTTCAACAGATATCAAATATTTGCATGCCCACTGTGTATAAGACATTGTATTAGGAAAAACATCATTAATATTATAGAAAATAATTAAGTAGGCTCTTTGGACAAGATCAGTTTTCTGTTGTGCGCCCACACACACACACCAAAGTTTCTAAAAACCTACCCATTTATTAAAAAAAAGAAACATTTATTTAGAAAGCAAAAGAAAAATGGTTTTTTCCCTAGGCAAGAGAAAGATTTTCTTTTCCTAGAAAGCATTTTTTATTTTATCTAGTTAGAAAACCTTTATTACATTTCTTTCTCAAAGTAAAGCTATCATTTGAAAAATATGTATGTATATATGTATGTTTTATGTTTTTGAGACAGAGTCTCACTCTGTTACCCAGGCTGGAGTGCAGGCACAGTCTCAGCTAACTGCAACCTCTGCCTCCTGGGTTCAAGCAGTTCTTGTGCCTCAGCCTCCCAAGTAGCTGGGACTACAGGTGCATACCATCATGCCCAGCTAATTTTTGTATTTTTAGTAGAGATGGGCTTTTGCCGTGTTGGCCAGGCTGGTCTCAAACTCCTGGCCACAAGTGATCTGCCCATCTCAATATTTTGAAACTGATTTTTTAAGTTTCTTTAAAAGTTGTTCTTATGAGATCCTTCCAGTGTGACACTGTCTGTATAAATACCTTAACGTAAGTATTGCTCAAGACATTTTGTGTTATAGTAGTCTCTCTCATCCACAGTTTTGCTTTCTGCAGTTTTTGTTACCTGCTGTATAGTACAATAAGACATTTGGTGTGAGAAAGATATTCATATAACTTTCATTACAGTATATTGTCATATATGTTCTATTTTATTATTTTTGTTGTTAATCTCTTATTGTGCCTCATTTTTTTTGTTTTTGAGACAGAGTCTTGCTTTGTCTCGCAGTCTGGAGTGCAGTGGCATGATCTTGGCTCACTGCAACTTCCACCTCCTATGTTCCAGCAATTCTGCCTCAGCCTCCTAAGTAGCTGAGATTGCAGGCACTTGCCACCACGCCTGTCTAATTTTTTGTATTCTTGGTAGAGATGGGGTTTCACCATGTTGGCCGGGCCCTGTGCCTAATTTTTAAATTAAGCTTTATCATAGGCATTTATGTATATATATATATGTGAAAAAAACATAATTAATATTGGGTTTATTACTCTCTGCAGTTTCAGGCATTGATTGGGGGTCTTGGAACATACCCCCATGGGTAGGAGGGGATTACTGTATTACATCTTTAGTATGGCTTCAAAATAACTAGATGATTGAAATACCTTTGTTGGCATTTGATGTGTTTTCTAAATTAAATTTATTGCTCAAAGTTGGAAATTATTGCTTGATTAGAAGTTCAGTTGTCTAAATCTTCTCTCCATTCTCTTAACCTCTCTGTGAAGGGCTAGCCTATTGATACTGAGAGAAAGGCCCAAGCACCCTGTAATCTTTGCCTCACTATCCTGACATATCATAGTTTTCACTTTCAGGTACTCCTTTAGGCAGAGTTACTAGAGGCTCCTTTTAAAACTCTGATGTTTTCTTAAAGAGTTAATCTCTTGGAAAAGACCAAGAAGATATGAGCTATACCTCAGTTAAGGTAGCCTGGCATCATTTGCAAGAGGGGTACACCCTAGCCTGATGGGGGCTAAGGTTCTGGCACTGTGGATATGGAAAGAGAAAGACCAGGACTCCAAAGACAAACCATAGAAGACAACTCAGATTCCTTTAAGATTTTGCCTATCGTTGGCTCTACTTCTTAATACTTATGTATTACCTTAATCATTACTTCTTAACCCAGTATCATGCATTTAGTACTCATGGGACAAAAAAAAATTGATTAAAAATTTTCATGTTTATTTCATTATCTCTGGTGTTCTCTTTTCCAAAAGACATCTTTTTACGTAAGTAGTGTAGCATGGATAAAGAAGTCTTCCATACTCTTTCTGGTGTAAAAGAAGCATCCACCCCTCAACTTCTGACTTTCAGTGATTGATACATAAATCATTTAAAAAATGAAACTTAGCTTTCTCTAATAAATATGTTAAAAGAATTTAAAAAATAAGTTTCATCTCAAGTATTTTTGTTTGTTTAAATCTGGAAGAAAGTAGTTTTAAAAAAATACAAAGCTGGCCGGGTGCTGGGCTCACACCTGTAATCCCAGCACTTTAGGAGCCTGAAGTGGGCGGATCATGAGGTCAAGAGATTGAGACCATCCTAGCCAACATGGTGAAACCCCGTTTCTACTAAAAATATAAAAATTATCTGGGCGTGGTGGCACGCACCGGTAGTCCCAGCTACTTGGGAGGCTGAGGCAGAATAATCACTTGAACCGGGAAGGCAGAGGTTGCAGTGAACCGAGATTGCGCCTCTGCACTCCAGCCTGGTGACAGAGCGAGACTCTGTCTCAAAAAAAAAAAATTACAAAGCTTATTATCAGTGTTAATGTAGTATGTATGCTTTCTGGTTATTGGGGCAGGGAAAGGAGAGAAAAGGGAGACAAGAAGAAGAATCTGGGTAGGTAGTAGGAAGACTAGAATGCCTGGTGAGTTTGTGAAGAGAAGAGTTCTGGATACCATGGGAATGAGCTGGAATATGAAGAAGAAGATAGACAGGTAGTTCAGGTGAGGAATACTAGAAGCTAAAAGATCATTGAGTTTCTTCACACACTGGGTAATAACATATGCTCACACACTCCTCCACCTTGAAATCCTTTCTATAAAAAACCTGCCAAGTAATTGTCCAACCATTCCTTGAACATCCAATTTGGAAGATAAACTACTCTTCAGAAAATACATTTCCATACAATACATCACTCTATCAGTCTCTTACACTGAACTGAAATCACTTTCTAAATTTCCTCTAATAGACCTAGTTCTACCTTAGGGTTAGCATCACCACCAGTCTATATTGTGTTTTTGTGCAAATTGGAAAAGGTGTTCTCAGGAAAAGGAAAAAGCCCTCTAGAGTTGCCCCTTTTATCTGAATTAGAGAAAGTTTACTGTTTTCCCATCTGGACTTGGCCCCTCCCAAGGCACGTAGCTTATCGAAAAAACATAAGCTGGATTTAGCTTTCCCCTTCCCATTGTTCTCCTTGGTTGGGCACCTGTGGATAGCAAGCAGCCTGACAACTATAACTGAAGTTGGCGTAGGGTCACACAGGAAAAAAACAAGTCCTTATCCACAAGCCAATTACATGAAAACTGCTCTTACATTTCTCTGAATCTTCTGAAAGCCAGACATCAATAGTTCCTTATTCTTATTCTTCTTATGCGATATAGTTGTAGATCCAGAAATCTTCTTTGAACTGGTTTAGCATCTTCTCTTTCATATCTGATATTCCAGATTAAATACAGAGATACTTAGGGGCACAGAACAAGTATAATTATGTAGCTTTGTTATCAAATACATTGTTTCAAATTCTATAATTCATTAATAAAGCCCAAACTGTTAAACCTTTTTCAGTAGCTAGTATATACTTCCAAATCACTGAAGCTACAGAATTCTGTAATCTCTGTGTATTCCTACCTCCCCTGCTTTTTTTAGTGTGTGTGATTACTAAGCTCTGTTTTTCTTATCCTATATATGTATGGTTGGTTTTGTTTTAGGATTTTAAGATTATCCCTAATAAATTTTGAGATGTGTTCTATAACTATCCTATTGAGATCTTTTTATATCAAAAGTTAGTATGTAGATTTGTAATCATTCTTTCTACATATTTGACAAAGTCATTAGCAAAATATTAAACAAAACCCGTTATTCAGATCCTTAGATACAGAACATCAATATCCTGAGATACAGTACGTCATCAAAAGTGCAGTACATGTTTCCCCAAATGAGCAGCAATAGCATCACCTGGGAAATTGTTAGAAATGCAAATTCTTGGGTTCCACCTGCTAAATTGGGAACTCTGGGGATGGGGCCCAGCAATTTGCTTGAATAGGCTCTCCAGTTGATTCTGTTGCACGATAAAGTTTGAGAATCACGGTATTAGATGGACCTCGCCTTCATATCTATTTAGGTCATTTATTCAGAATTTTACAGGCATCTTAAGATTTATCAGCCAGTTGCTAATCCCCCATTGAATCTAACTCATAGTTTGGCATTTTGCTCCATGTTGTGAGCAATTTTTGTCAGAAGCCTTGCTAGCCTAAAGAGTTAATAATGACGATTGAATTTTCCTTAGAGCAGTCTAATGACCCTTTCAAAGAAGAAAATGACATTACTCTGATTCGTCATAAATCCATATTGACTCATAGTGATCGCTTTCTCTTCAAAAGTCTCAGAAATCTTTACTTAATGGTCTGTGATTGGTTCTCAGGATTAACATAAAGTCCCACTAGTCTGTGATATACTTGCAAGAGATCCATAGCCCATGGAAGTCTCGTAGCAGGGATCAGGAACTCAGACTGGAAATCGTGAGCCACCAAAGATGCTGGGCAACCCAGAAAAGTGCTTAAATCCTAACATTTAAGCAATAGGAAGTGAGTTTCAGTTACAAGATTGAAATGTAAGCTCAACAAGGACCTTTTTTCTGTGCTTGATTTTCCTTTTATTTGATTTAATCAGAATGCAAAAATGTTTATTTTTACATTCTTGTTACTCTGGAAAAAACATCATACATGTATTTCCTGGCCCTCAAAATGTCAACCTGCGGGTAGAAACAAGTAGCACATCTAGATCTAGTGGGGGAGGTGGAAAGCTGGAAGTAATTCAGTTGCTGACAAACTATTCTATACCATCATTCAGCCATATGCTTTTTGTTTTTGTTTGTTTTATTTTTCTGAGGATGAAGAATTACCACTGACCCATCTGTGTGCTCACTTGTTTGAAACAATGTGTTGGTGCTCTTTTTTTTGGCATTCTGTGTGACGAGTGACACACATACCTGTGAGATAAATAAACTTGAGCTAAAATTTCAGTCTGTAATTGTGAAACAGAACTTTTTCCCATGTTAAGTCAACTTCTCTTTAAGAAGTTTCATTTGTGCAAATGTTTAATGAGAACCTATTATATGTTTAATAAGAACCTATTACATGCTTGTTATATACTAGGAAATCAAAGATAAATCAAACTTCGAAGATTTCATAGTCTGGCCGGGTAGGAGACAGATACATAACTGTAATAGAGCATAATTATTTATAGAATATGTATTATGTGTAGAGAGGGAGCAATTAATTCTGTATGCCGCGTGATTGAGACAATTGACTATAACAGAAGTAAAATTTGAGCTTGGTCTTAAGGGACAGATAAGATTTCACCAAAAGCAGGAAGGGGTATTCTGAATAGAGGGAATGAGATAGGCAAAAGCACTGTGATGAGAGAATGTTTAGGGAATCTTCAAACAATCATTTGTGGATAGACTACAAAATGGAGCTTTTAAATTAGGACCATGACACGATGACATCTGTGTCATAAAATGTTAACTCTAGTGTCATATGGAAACTTGTACTGGAATGAGGGAGAGACTGAAATCAGGAAGACTTATTAAAAGACTGTTGAACTTTTTCATGTGAACTATAAAAAGAGCTTAACCTTGGCCAGTGGGAATGAAGAGAAGAGTATGGATTTCAGACATTTTGGAGAAGAGAATACATAAAAAGAGTGAATGAGTAAAGGTACAATTTGATATGATTTAACCATCCAGGATAGATAGTTTAATTAAATTCAATATAGAAGATTTGAAATTGCAGGTACCTTACAGAGTGCTATGGTCATAATAAAAGGTCTACAGATATTTATTAATTGAATACATGAACAAAGTAATAAATCAGGAACTCTCTGTAATCAACACTGGTTTCTTTTAGAGTTCTACCTTTGTTGTCAGAAAATGAAGACCAGCTGACATTGCTGTATTTCAACTCAAGACCATTTAACTCTTTGATCTAAACAAAACTGATCATTATTTCTTTCATAAAAATTCTTCACATATTTCATGACTGAAGAATGACCTTTTATCAGTTCTGAGCCAAGCAGTTATTTTTAAAAATGTTTCCTTGTAGGATACTTTCACCCCCCTTTTTGTAAATTTTCTTTGGATCTTTTTCTATTTTTCTACATTTTTAACCTCTACTTTGTCAAAGTGGATACAGTGTCTAAGTTCAGGAATATAGAATTATATGAACTTTTATAAAACTTTTCTTTTTTTAGTGCTTTCAGATTAGTCTTAAGATGGTCTGAGCACATAACAGGAAGTTGAGACCTTGGTTCCAGTGCTGGCACTGCCTCTAATTTGAGCAAGTTGACTTGGACATACCATTCAACCATTAAGAGGCCTAAATTTTTTCTATAATATATGGAATTTAGAATTGATAATTTTTTCAAGGTAATGTCCTAGTTCTAAGATTCAAAGGAGTAAAATGTTAAGACATTGACGAGTGTGGGGCTTTGAAGTCATATATTAATTATTTCTTCTTATCTCTTATGTGCATGACATTGAGGGGATACAGTGGCAAGCAACACAGAAAAGGTCTATACCCTCTTGGAGTTTAAGTCCAGTGGGGAAACAGACATTAAATAACTTCACTAATAAATATAACTATAAATCGTTAAACTTTGTAAAAGTATATAGTATGAGAATACTAGGTAGGATCTATGGATGAATGTAGAGTTAACTTTTGGTTAATTTGACCATAACCATAATACTAATATAACTGCATGTTTGGAGACAGGAAGATACCCAGGAATACATACTTGGGAATTGCAAAAATAGTTCTCTCTGAAGGCTGCATTGAACCTTTGATCTTAGTATAAATTTTGTATAAGTTCAAGATAAATGTCTTCTTATTTGGAGGAGCATTTGCCAACGTATGAGAATGATGTTCTAAATCAGTATATGTACTTTGTTTTATATTTATTAAATTCTTATCATATATTGGGTTCCGATATAGGTACCTTATAGATACAACCAAAGAGAAGAAAAGATTAATATGTCCTCTAAACAAGTTCTTATAAAGATGTCTCAGAAATTCTTCGTATCGCTAACCAAGTACAGACTGTTTCCAAAGCATCAGGCAATCAGAAAGATCCTGTTCTGTATTTGAATACAGAACAGGTCTAGAATATCCTTTTTTATTTATCTTAGGTCTAGAATATCCTTTTTTATTCATTCTACCCAAATATCTAAATTAGGTAATCAGCTCCTAAAAGTTTAACATCTGAAACCTGAAGGTATTGGAAAAGGCATTAGAATAACCCCAGATTAGGGAGTGCTGACACCTATTTAAATGGTGAGTTACTGAGGAGTAGGTAGGTTTCTAAATGTGAAAGCCTTGGTGTTTCTTCATTTTTGGACAAAAACTTAACCTGCTGGGTACAGTGGCTTACACCTGTAATCCCAACACTTTTGGAGGCCAAGACTAGAGAATCACTTGAGCCCAGGGGTTTGAGAACCAGCCTGGACAAAATAAGGAGACTTCATCTCTGCAAAAAATAAAAAATTAGTCAGACGTGGTGGTGCACACATGTAATTCCAGCTAGTCAGGATGCTGGGGTGGGAGGATTGCTTGAGCCTGGAAGTGGAAGGTCAAGGCTGCAGTGAGTCATGATCATGCAACTGTACTCCAGCCTGGGCAACAGAGGGAGACCCTGTCTCAAAAACAAAACAAAGCAAAACAAGAAATCTTAACCAAAAAGAAGAAGAAGAAGAAGGCTGTTTAGAGTTTTTTAGCTGCCATGACCTCTAATTCTAGCCTTGAAAAAGGCCTGTGCCTCATAATAAAAGCATTAAGGCAAAATCATTTAGATGGTAAGAGAAGAATATTTTAGTGCTTTTTTAAAAAGTAGGCTGGATGCTGTTACACTGTTCCGATACCTGATTTGTTTCTGGTTTGGATACCTGAATTTGATACCTAAGATGTCTGATTGAGGATACTTTGCCCAGGTTTAATTCCAAGAAATGGAGAAAACTAGATGCTACTTTATATAAAAACGAGGCGATGAAGGTAGAGCAGCAGTTGGTCCTTGAGGTTTGCATCCAACTATCCCACTGTTGCTAACCACATATACCAAATAAGAAATCTAAAAGCCAAGAATCCTAACTCTCCTGATTCCCAGGCATTAAGTTCTTTACCACCAGAAAAACCACTAGATGGTGCTCTTAGTCATTCCTTCTAATAACACATCTGGTCCACATGGGATACTTTGCCTAGTAACAAAGTTTGTTAAACAAAACTTGAGTTCTTACTAGCTACTTTAATCTTCAGATCTAGATAGAAATGGAGTTACAAGAAGCATCTTCAGATAGAATGAATATTGGCATTCATATTCAGCCATTTATTTAGTTACAGAATCACTCCATTTTATAGGCACCTGTGTGATCTTCTGCAAGCAAGGTCTTGAAACTTTAGCATAGTCTCCTCACCCTACCTTTCAATCTTTGGTCAAGTGTTGGTGTATTCACTCTTAGGACTCCGTGGGCCTTTTTTCTTCCCCCTCCCTTACCTCCTGACAGTTCTACCTACCCTGTATGGATGTCTTCTATATCTACATTGTAAACAATCCACATTCTCTACCTTATGGTAAAGATAACTGTCTGCCTAGAATAAGATTTTTCAAGGACTTCTGAGTTTAATTCCCTCTGAGTTTAATTTCAGAGTAGATTTTATATTTTCCAGTTGAGATAAATACTTAGGCCTGACATCTTGGCAATCTTCCTTCTCCCCTTGTACCAAACCCTTTACATTTTGTCTAAATCCTGAGGGGAAGAGCCTGTTTCCCTACTTAAAAAATTTTTTTTTGTTATATATACAAATAACTCATGTTTTGCCTGCAGATATTCTTTGTTCTCTTAAAACTTCATAGATTGCCAATTTGGAAAATACTTTTGTTATAATCACAGCTTACACTGCATTCATTATTTTTTGTTTCCATTTTCATGTGAAGTGATTCAAACTAGTCTTCTAAATTAGGCTGATATAGCAGAGTTTCACTCTATTGTTGTAATACACATTTTCAATAATATCAGACACCTCCTTCTCTAATCTTTACTTAGAGTATTTGAAAACTTGGAATCAGGTCGGGTGCAGTGGCTCACACCTGTAATCCCAGCACTTTGGGAGACCGAGGTGGGCAAATCAACTGAGGTCAGGAGTTTGAGACCACTCTGGCCAACATGGTGAAACCTTGTCTCTACTAAAACTACAAAATTAGTGGGGCCTGGTGGCACATGCCTGTAATCCCAGCTACTCGGGAGACTGAGGCAGAAGAATCGCTTAAACCTGGGAGGTGGAGGTTGCAGTTAGCCGAGATCATGCCATTGTACTCCAGCCTGGGCAATAAGAACAAAACTCTATACCTTGGGCCTAGTAGGGGGTAATGGCGATACCACTGTATGAAAGCATAGCACTTTTCATTGTATACGCACGGAAGTACAGGTAGTTTGTTGTGGTGTAGAAATTACGGTGCCCCTACGGAAATGATGAGATGAGGCTGGCAGATGGACAAAGGCTAGATTGCAAAGGACCTTAGCTTTGTTTTATTTTGAGATGATGGGGAACTATTGAAAGATGTTAAGCTGTGAAGTGGCACAAATCACATCTGCATGAATCCTACTGGAAGAAGTGGATGGAGAGGTTGCACCAGAAGCAGGGAGATCAGATAGGGGTGTGTTTTAAGTAACCAAGTAAGAAATGATGATAGTTTGTACTAAGGTAGAAAGAAATTCACACTCGAGATATTTTTGTAAGTATAAACAACAGGATTGACTGCATTTGAGTTTTAAAGAAATAAAGGGACAAATACAAAGCTATGAATCAAATTGAATAGCATATCATTACAAATGTCCTCTGTGCCAGATGGCTATCAGGTCACTAAATTGCCTTCCACCCCTAAACAAATGTGAGGAAAAAGCCCTGACTGTTATAATCTAGTGAATTTCACTTCCATATTGGTTAGATTCTTATGAGAGATGCGATAAAAGATGAGAGACTGAATACTTAATCAGATTCTGGATTAATGGAGTAAATGCCATGAAACCTGAATTTGTTATCTAATCCTGAGGAAGTCACTTCCCTTTTAATTTTTCTACCCTATAAAATGAAGGACTCAGCTGGGCGAGGTGGCTCACACCTGTAATCCCAGCATTTTGGAGGCCGAGGCAGGTGGATCACTTGAAGACAGAAGTTCGAGACCAGTCTGGCCAACATGGTGAAACCCTGTCTCTACCAAAAATACAAAAATTAGCCAAGCGTGGTGGCACATGTCTAATCCCAGCTATTTGGGAGGCTGAGGCATGAGAATCACTTGAACCTGGGAGGAGGAGGTTGCAGTGAACCAAGATCGTGCCACTGCACTCCAGCCTGGGCAACAGAGCAAGACTCCATCTAAAAAAAAAAAAAGAAGAAACCACACACACACAATGAAGGACTTGGCAACTTTTAAACTGAGTCCATTTAGGGGACCATTGGGCATGTTTCAAAAGGGTTGTCTCTTCCAGTTGCAAGATTTTATGATCCATCATCTGCATGCCCTATTTACTAAAATAAATTATTGTAATGCTCAGAGCAGATGGTGTGTGAGAAAGTGCTTAGTAAACTTTAATATATACATTTATGGTACCATTAAATTTTGACACTGAGCTCTTTGGTTTACTGCCAAGCCGTTGGGGCTTAAACTATAGTATCTTAAACAGGAACCTAGGGAGAAGAAAAATTATTTTAAGATTATTTTTAATGTAGGAAAATCTGAGTGATTAAGTAGATAATAACTATATGTCTAATTGAAATTGAGCTTGTTTTTGTGCCAGATAAAATGAGTCTCTCTGCATCATAGGAAGTCTTTATTTATGAGTGTATGTGTATCTATCCACGGTGATGGTAGAAGCTAAGGTATTTATAGCCTTGGGTAAGAACCACTAGGGATTTATGGTAAACTGTTACAGACAGTAGCCTAAGACTGTGGCCAGAAAAAGGCCTGTAAAATGCTGGAAAGGTCTTAAGTTGTTTTTTTTTTTTTAAAGACAAGACCTCGCTTTTTTAGCTAGGCTGCTGTGCAGTGGTACGATCATGGCTCACTGCAGCCTCAACCTCCTGGGCTCAAGTGATCCTCTTGCCTCAGCCTCCCTAGTTGGTGGAACTACTACAGGTGCATGCCACCATGCCTGGCTAATTTTAAATTCTTTTTATAGAGATGGAGTCTTGCTATGTTGCCCAGGCTGGTCTTAAACTCCTGGCTTCAAGCAATCCTCCAGCTTTGGCCTCCCAAAATGCTAGGATTATAGTCATGAGCCACCATGCCCAGCCAAGAGAAATATTTTTTTAAGTTAGAAAACACCTTTACTTTTAACACCTTTTATGATTATAATATAAAAGGCTAACATAAAATGATATTTTATAATGTAATATAAAAGGTATTATAATTTTGCTTATCATTTTTCAATTAAAATATAATGGTACTAGAGAAAGACAACTCAGTTACCTAGGGCATAGTAGGGGGTAATGGCGATACCACTGTATGAAAGCCTAGCACTTTTCATTGTATAAAAAAAAGTGATATGAATAAATTGTACTAAATATTGAAAAGCATGGCTAGATTTGGTCACTACATCTTGGTTTTCTAGAAAGAAAGGGTCTGAGAATGGTGAATTTAGTTACTTATCTGATGACCATAACTATTTAGTACCTAGCAGAGAACCAAGAACAAAGGGGAAAAAGTGGTACATCTCTGAGTAACCAAAAGGTTACTCATTCTCAGAAGGTACATACGCTCAAATGTATGTATATAAAACCTATTAACCTTACTAGTAAGAAAGGCCCTTGTTTAGGTTGTATTTACTCTTACTTTAGACACAATTTTAGTAATTGATTAGCTGGCTTACCTGCTCAAGAAGAGTAAAGATAACATTAATAAGAGAGAAGAGGGAGAAAGCAAGGAATAAGAATTCATGTTAAAACTACCAGGGAGAAGGCAGGAAAATTAGAAAGCTAGACACAAAAACTGAAATAGCACAGCTTTTTAATAGAACAACAACAACAAAAAAACCAGCTTTTACTTCCATAACAGCCCCTGGGAATTTTACTTTATAGAAAAAAATGTATTCTTAATGGTGACCCAGAGATTTATGATACATTTTAGAATTTTGTAAAAAATGCTTAAGATTTAAAAAATTTCTGATGCTTAAAGCAAAAATTATACAACAGCAACAGAAACTTATTTTGAACTTCCCATTTCCCAGAGATGCCAGATAAATTAAGCTGTGCAAGTTTTCTATATTTGTTTTTAATTGTTGATTTTGAGCCTTTCTAAACTATATTTCACACAGAATACACTAGACTTAAGAATTTCTTTTGTTATTCCAAGAACTATATAGGCTGAAATTTTAAATAGCTTCCAAAATTCTGGCTCAGATAAATTCACAAATGAAACATCTATAATGTTCTCTAAGAAAATTAAAATATCCAGCCCTTTGGGAGGCCAAGACGGGGGTATTGCTTGATGCCAGGAGTTCGAGCCCAGCCTCTGCCACGTAGCAACACCCTCCCTATCTCTACCACCAAAAAAAAAAAAAAAAATTAACCAAGTAGCGGGAGGTACATGCCTATAGTCTGAGCTACTTGGGAGGCTGATTGCTTGAGCCCAGGAGTTTGAGGTTGCAGTGAGTTATAATCATGCCACTGCAGTCTGGGTGACAGATTGAGACCCTGTCTCTCTTTTTTTTTTTTTTTTTTAGAAAAAGAGAAAAGGAGAAAGAAAGAAACAGCAGAAGAAAGAAAAAAAAAAAGAATGAAAGAGAGAAAGAAAGAGGACGAGAAAGAGGGAGAGAGAATGGGATTCTTGTTTTATTGCCCAGGCTAGAATGAAGTCTAAAAATGGGTATTAAAAACCTCTTTTATGCCAATAATTGTGCTTAACAATGGGGACAGGAAGGAATAGGGGATGAAAATAACAAATAGGCAGCCAAGCAATATTTTATTTAAACCTGTGAAATGCTATGCAATTGCTGAGGAGTGGTTTACTTCCAATTATGTGGTCACTTTTAAAATAGGTATAATGTGATACTGAGAAAAATGTATGTTTTGTAGCTTTGGGGAGGA
>CAUYQU010067432.1:0-31918 GCA_963574635.1 Cheracebus regulus | reverse complement strand
TGTGGCTCCTCTGCCGGGAATCTCCCAGTTTGTGGGCAACAAAAATTCGTCTGAAATTGCGGCATCCACTCGCTCTCTGCACTTTCACTGGGAGCTACAATCCTGAGCTGCTGCTATGCGGCCATCTTGGATCTCTCTCTGCCTGGTGATGAAATTTTTCTGTTTCTTAGTTTTCCTTTGGCGGACGCCTGTTCCCCACAGAGCTGGACCTTCCCGGGTTCGGCTGTGCTTGCTGCGAAACTCTCAGTCCTCAGCGCTTCCAATTGCTGTTCTCCTTGTGAGGATGGGACCAGCCAAGCCCGACTAAAAGGGCACTCAGTCCCGTATACTCCGCACTGAGAAGCGCCGCGCTGGGGCACCGGTAAAACAGCCGCGCCGGCCGAAAGAGTCGCGCTGGCGACCGGTGGGGCTCTTCCGCCAGGAATCTCCCAGTCTGTGGGCAACAAAAATTTGTTTGAAAGTGCGGCGTCCACTCGTTCTCTGCGCTTTCCCTGGGAGCTACAATCCTGAGCTGTTGCTAATTGACCATCTTGGATCTCTCTCAGAAATTTTAAAATTTCTAATAGCTATATTTTGAAAGTCTTAAATTTTACAATAAAACTTACGGGGTAGGCTGGGCACGGTGACTCACACCTATAATCCCAGCACTTTGGGAGGCCAGGGTGGACGGATCACTTGAAGTCAGGAGTTTGAGACCAACCTGGCCAACATTGTGAAACTCCTTCTCTACTAAAAATGCAAAAATTAGCCGGTCGTGGTGGCATGTGCCTATAATCCCAACTATTCGAAATGCTTAGGCAGGAGAATTACTTGAAACTGGAAGGTGGAGGTTGCAGTGAACCGAGATCATACCACTGCACTCCAGCCTGGGTGACAGAGCGAGAATCCATCTCAAAAGAAAAAAAAAAATTTAACCCTGCCTTGCTGTACAAAGGATTTGAGATGGCATAAACTACTAGCATCTGCATTAGAGAGAAAAAGAGTAGTAGAATTAGGAGTTGGAAAAAGGAAGAATTTAGAGACTAAGGTCAGTGTAGTTGCTGTTGGTGCAACAACTAAGGCAAGAAAAGAGACAGTCAGCTGTTACGTGGGATTGAAGTGCAAAACTGCAGAGAACCAGACTGCCTGGATGTGACTTCTGCCTTTGAGTAAGTTCTTTAACCTTACTGAGTCTCAGTTTCCTCATCTGCAAAATGGGGACAATCTTAATGCCTACTTTATAGTGTTGTTATAAAGATTAAGTTATTAAGTGTTAGACACATATTTTGTATATGAAAAGCCTCAAATATTATGCATTTTACCATTTCTTCAAGGACAGCAATGTTTTTTGAAGCAGTGAATTCTGAAAGAGGTTTTTTATATGGACCTTTCGTCTAGGAGTTTCTTAATAATGTAAGAGACGGTATCAGCATTTTTATAGCAAAGGTGATGATCGATTTCCTGTGGTATGTGTAACCTTTATGTGTGTGGGTTAAGGACATTACAGAAATATTAGTCAAGTACCTAAAGAAGTGGGTAGATTGCAGGAGTAGAAAACTGGGGCTTGGGACCATATTCTTACACAGATGTGTTTGGTTTGTCCTGTATAGTATTTAAAATTATTTCTGCTATTATATAAAAAAAAGAATTTCCATAGAAATCTGGATTTCTGATTTCTCTTAGAAGAATCAATAGATTTTTAGAATGGAAATCCACATTTCCACGTCAGTAGTAGGCTGCTTCCAGGCTGGGCCTGATTTTGTTTTTCCCCAGTTCCAGTCTTGCTTGCTATACCTAATGACTCGTATTGGATATTCTTTCCTTCCGTCTGCCTAGCATAGCACTGCACTTCTTTAGCTTCTCTAAATTTTACAGTGTTCTCCATAAAGTCTTATACATCTTTAAAGAAATTTTTGTTGTTGTTATTGTTGCAGAAAAGTTATTTATTTAAGTAAAGAAAGAGAAAAAAAGGAGAAGAGAGAAAACTTTCATGAAGAATGTGGAAGGGGACTCCAGAAGGGAAATCTAGGAGAGAGAGAGCGGCTTCCATGAGAGTGGAAGGGGATCCAAACATGGAGTCCCCTTTTTTAAAAATTAAAAAAACTTTCCCCCAAAACAGAATTTTTAAGTCTTACCCATCTTTGGAGAAATTTGTATGTAGGTTATTTAGAGTTCTTGTTTCTGTTGCAAATAGTATTCTTTAAAATTTTAAATAATTA
Organism: Cheracebus regulus; assembly: GCA_963574635.1. NCBI lineage: Eukaryota > Metazoa > Chordata > Mammalia > Primates > Pitheciidae > Cheracebus > Cheracebus regulus. Next base: position 29,720 of record CAUYQU010067432.1, on the reverse strand, counting down.
TGTTGTATATCTTTAGCAATATAATTGATTTTTAAATATATTTACCTACTTTGCCACATTATTGAACTTGGTTCTAAGAGTCTCTATAGAGGTCATTGTTTCCATATAGTCAATGCTACTTTTGTCTGCACACAATGACAGTTCTCTTTTTTCCTTTGGCATCCTTATACATTTTCTTATTTCCTTATTACACTGTACAGGTAGTACAGTATTGAAAAGAAGTGATGATAATAGCACTCTTGTTAAAGCTGTAAACAAATGCTCTACAGTAATACATGGGTGACTGTCATAGGCTTTAGGTAGAAACTCTTTCCCCTGCAAAAAAAAGGATATGACCATTTTGCAACCTATGATGATCATCAGTGCTGCTAATGTCACAAAACAGAGACAAATACCAGAAAATTTTTTTTTTTTGAGATGGAGTTTTGCTCTTGTTGCCAGGCTGGAGTGCAGTGGTGTGATCTTGCCTCACGGCGACCTCAGCCTCCCGGGTTCAAGCAATTCTCCTGCCTCAGCCTCCCAAGTAGCTGGTATTGCAGGTACCCGCCGTCATGTCCAGCTAATTTTTTGTATTTTTAGTAGAGATGGGGTTTCACCATGTTGGCCAGACTGGTGTTGAACTCCTGACCTCAGGTAATCACCTGCCTTTGCCTCCTAAGTGCTGGGATTATAGGCGTGAGCTACCATGTGCGGCCTACCATGAATAATTATATGCCTTCTGATGAAAGTTCATACCACTGGCTCTAAGTGGTGCATATTTGCAAAATCAGATCACAACAAGGCAAAACCTGAAAAATCTGAATCTGATCAAGCCTCCTTAGGCCTATAACCTAGATTAATTGTCCAGTATACAAAGACATGTATAAGAGTATTCATTTCAGCAGTGTTTCTAATAGTGAAACATTGCAAACAATCTATTGGTCCTCAAAAAGAATCGCTAAGTTTATATTCAAAAATGGGATGCTATGGAGCAATGAGTTATGACTGAATTCGAGCCTCTTGTCTTGATGTAATACTCAAAGCTGTTGAGTGAAAAGAGCAGGAATATCAGTATAATATTTATTTAAAGTTGAAAACATTTAAAACCACCTGTCTCTCCATGTGTAGTAAGAATATGTGGCATGGTAGTCATGATCAGCAGTTTGGAGTTTTGATTACTTCTGGGATGGAGAAACGAGATTGGGGCTCAGTACACAGAGGGCTTCAGTTGAATTTGTAGTATTAAAAACTTTAAATAGGGTAAAATGTTAAGATTTAATAAAGCTGCCTGGTGGATGAGTTGACCGTTAAGTGATATTTATGTATTTTGAATGGAATATTTAATAATAAATTTTCCCAAAAGGAAAAACAGGATTCACTAGGAGGGTCAGGTTTTTCTTTTTTGTTTTCTGCCAGAAGAATGAAAAAACAGACTGGTCTATATAGGTTTTGTGTTGCCAGCCCTACATAGTGGTAGAGCAGTTATAACAAGCTTGCTTTTCAAAAATAATGATTGTTATGTGTGTGTGTATAAACCAGACAGTTATTTCTGAATATCAAAAAGAAGTAGGTTGGGTATGGTGGCTCATGCCTATAATCCCAGCACTTTGGGAAAGCCAAAGCAGAAGCATTATTTGAGGCCAGGATTTCAAGACCAGCCTGGGCAACATAGTGAGACTCCATTTCTACAAAAAGGAAAAAATTAGGGCCAGGTGCAGTGGCTCACACCTGTAATCCCAGCACTTTGGGAGGCTGAGGTGGATGGATCGCCTGAGATCAGGAGTTTGACACCATCCTTGGCAACAAAGTGAAAACCCATCTCTGCTAAAATACGAAAGATTAGCCAGGTGTGGCGCTGGGCGCCTATAGTCCCAGCTGTTTGGGAGGCGGAGACAGGAAAATCGCTTGAACCCGGGAGGCGGTTGTTGCAGTGCGCTGGGATTGTGCCACTGCACTCCAGCCTGGGCAACAGAGTGAGACTTCGGCTCAAAAAAAAAAAAAGGTACAGTAAAAAATTAGCCTAATAGTTGTAGCTGCTTGGTAGGCTGAGGTGGGAGGATGTCCTGAACCCAAGAGTTAGAGGTTAGAGTGAACTGTGATCATGCCACCACATTCTATCTTGGATGACAGAGCAAGACCTGTCTCTAATAAAGGTAACTTTTAAAAAGATCTGCCCAATCAGTTGCAGAGCTGTTAATGTTTATAAAATTTTAATTGCATCTTTTCATTAAGATGATTGTTCACATCATAGCATCATATAGCTCCAATTTTTTTTTTTTCTTTTTAATTAAGAGGATCAGGCCTGGTGCGGTGGCTCATGCTTGTAATCCCAGCACTTTGGGAGGCTGAGGTGGGTGGATCGCAAGATCAGGAGATCAAGATCATCCTGGCAAACATGGGGGAAACTGCGTGTCTGCTAAAAACACAAAAATTGCCGGGTGCGGTGGCTCACGCCTGTAATCCCAGCACTTTGGGAGGCTGAGGCGGGTGGATCACGAGCTCAGGAGTTCACGACTAGTCTGGCCAATATGGTGAAACCCCGTCTCTATTAAAAAAAAAAAAATACAAAAATTAGCTGGGCATGGGTAGTGCATACCTGTAATCCTAGATAGTCAGGAGGCTGAGGCAAGAGAATTGCTTGGACTAGTGAGTTGGAGGTTGCAGTGAGCTGAGATTGCACCACTGCACTCCATCCTGGGTGACAGAGTGAGACTCTGACACGCACGTGCGTGCACACACACACACACACACACACGAATGAGAAGATTGAAAAACCAATTTTAAAAAGAGATTTGTTTGATGATATTTTAGCTTTTGATTTTCTCACTCACCTTAGCAGTAAATTTTCTGTTGACATTGTAAAGATGACTTTCATCAGCTTCTGTTTCAGAAATTGCTTTTTAAATTTAAAGGGAAGGTTTGTTACTACATAATCTTTTCAATTTCACAAGGCATTTATGTTTTCCTTTTTGATACTGGTTATTTTCCCTTGGAGACTTCTTTGAAATGCTCATGATAGTATAGTCATTCAGCCAACTTTAGAAGTTTTTAATGAAGGTACATTGAGAGAGCATTTTTTTTTTTTTTTGGATATGGAGTCTTGCTCTGTCACCAGGCTGGAGTGCAGTGGTGTGATCTCGGCTCACTGCAACCTCCGCCTCCCAGGTTCAAGTAATTCTCCTGCTTCATCCTCCCGAGTAGCTGGGACTACAGGCGTGCGCCACCATGCAAAGCTAATTTTTGTATTTTTAGTAGAGATGGGGTTTCACCATCTTGGCCAGGATGGTCTTGATCTTTTGGCCTCGTGATCCACCCGCCTCTGCCTCTCAAAGTGCTGGGATTACAGGCATGAGCCACTGCGCCCAGCCTGAGAGAACAATTTTTAAATAGCTTGAAATAACTGTGGAACTGTTTCACCTTCCTAAATTTCACATTTGAGCTTAGTAGATAAATTCATAATGGAAAGTAATCTCACGTGATTTTAGCTTTCTGTATACACAGGTCTCCATTTGAGCGTCTTTCCTTGGGATGTATGATCCTAAAGAGATCATGGTTTTGAAAACTCTTCTTGGTTAGTCTGCCTTGTGTACGCCCTTTGAAAACTGCTGTAGAGGGAATGTTTTGGCCTTTTCCATGTTTGTCAAGACGGAGTGATAAAGTATGTCAAAATGATTTTGAAGGTGATTCAAGAAAGGCCAAGTAGATAGACAGACTAATTTACGTGAACTCTTAAGCCCTAAGAAGCTATTTCTAACAATGATGTAAAGAAGAAATCATGCAAATTATTTTAGCTTAATTCTACTACTGAGTTTTCCTGTTTTTTGTTTGTTTTTTTCTGTGTTGGATTTCTAAACTCTCAACTTCTCCCATAGTACTTGGATCAAGCCGAAAATGTATTTGGTTCACGTACTTTCTACATTATATTAAACTTAGTTATTGCCTCTCTTTTTAAATTAATTATACATTCCTGATGGTTAGTATAGGTTGGTGTATTTCCAGTTACTGTGTTAATTCCCAAAATGAAACCATACCTTAAATATACATTAAATGCTCATTTAATGTAACCTGGGGATTAAAGTAGGAATTTGTTTTGTTAATCTCTTCTTATAATATTTCACTAGTTTGTGTTTGTATGAATCTGCAGAGCTAATGTAAAACTGAGAGATTATTTGAATGGCAAATATCATAGGGCCTTGATAAAATGATCTGTTCTAGAACTTGGTTTCTATTAAGATAGCCAAAGGTCTTCCATCTTTGCCTTCTAAAAAGATTTAGGAGTTTGACCAGGTGTGGTGGGTCATACTTGTAATCCCAGCACTTTGGGAGGCCCAGGCAGGAGGATCATCTGAGGTCAGGAGTTCATGACCAGCCTGACCAACGTGGTGAAACCCATCTGTACTAAAAATACACACAAAAAATTACCCAGGCATGGTGGCAGGCACCTGTAGTCCCAGTTACTTCGGAGGCTGAGGCTGGAGAACCACTTGAATCCAGGACTGTAATCCCAGCACATTGGAAGGCCAAGGCAGGCGAATCACCTGAAGTCAGGAGTTTGAGACCAGCCTGACCAACATGGTGAAACCTCGTCTCTACTAAAAATACAAAAATTAGCCTGGCGTAGTGGCTAACGCCTGTAATCCCAGCTCTTCGGGAGGCTGAGGCAAGAGGACTGCTTGAACCCGGGAGGCGGAGGTTGCCCTAAGTTGAGATCGCACCACTGCACTATAGCCAGGGCAACAAGAGTGAAACTCCGTCTCAAAAAAAAAAAAAAAGATTTAGGTAGTTTGATGAAACATGTTTGTACATTACTTTAGCCAGCTGGGGACTCTGGGTTAAAAACATTGCTTTTCTAGATTGTGGTAGCAAGTTTTAAATTTCTTTTCTTTTTTCTTTTTTGCAGTTGGAGTGCCTCAAGCTTATTGCCTCTCAAAAATTTACAGACAAACGCATTGGCTATTTAGGGGCAATGCTGCTGTTAGATGAAAGACAAGATGTCCATCTTCTCATGACCAACTGTATCAAGAAGTAAGTCTTACTTTTCTTTTTTCTAAGAACTATTAAATACTTTGTTTTTTTTTATTTTTATTTTTTGAGACGGAGTCTCACTCTTTTGCCCAGGCTGGAGTGAAGTGGTGCGATCTTGGCTCACTGCAACCTCTACTCCCCCCAAGTTGAAGTGATTCTCCTGCCTCAGCATCCTGAGTAGCTGGGATCACAGGCACCCACCACCATGCCTGGCTGGCTAATTTTTGTATATTTAGTAGAGATGGGGTTTCTCTATGTTGGCCAGGCTGGTCTCGATCTCCTAACCTCAGGTGATCCACCCCGCCTAGGCCTCCAAAGTACTAGGATTACAGGCTTGAGCTACTGCGCCTGGCCTACTTTGTACTTTTAAGTCTTTTTTTTTTTTTTGTAATGTAACCTCAAGAACTTCTATTTACTGAGTTTATATTTACTTTCCAAGGTATATTTGAATTGTTCTTAGTTCAGTAGCTTATATGTAAAGAGGTTAAGCATAGGATTAAAACTTGTGTAGGGGATAATTTTATTAAATGAAGATACTGCTGTACACCTTCAGGCATAAGAATACAAGTTACCAATGAAACAAACATTTGGAACTTCATAGAAAAGAAAAAGCATTGGTAAAATCTGGGCATTTTTGTATTTCCAGGTCTTTGAATACTATGGATAATGAAACTTTACATTTATTTAAAAATTGCCAGTGTATATTTTGAGTAAATACCATTTTAAAGGTAAAATGAGAGGTCTTGCTTGTTGGCTGTCGAATCTGTCTGAGAGTTCAGTTGCATAGGATTATACTTAGCTACATGAATGTTTACGGGTAGTCTTTCTCTTATGGCTGCTTTACTAATGCAGTAGTTCATTTATGTTTGTAGCTTGATTACAGACTGAGGAACAATTGCTGTATGAAGAAATGAGAGGACCTAAGCAAGGAATTAGCAGTTTTTCCCAGCATCCCTCTTAGGCATTTTCTGTTAGAAAGCTATGGAAGTTCTGATGGCTTTGAATGGCTTAACGTGCTTTTTGGTTTCTTTTAGTTTGGTTTTGATCTGTCTGTGAGTTTAATCTCCTTTTTAGCTTTGTTTTTTATTCACAGTATTTCTTTTTATTTATTTATTTTACGGCCTAACAATGAATAGTGATGAGTATTTTCAGTATTTCTGTATTTAAGAGAAAGTAGAAGCAGAGGGATATAGGTGATCAAATTTGTTGACATTTAAAAGTTATACTTTTCTGTGGTAAATGAAATTTTACTTTAAATTTTTCCACTGGGTAGTAAAAAATTCCAAAATGACAATTACTGTAATTATAAAATGTAGTATTTAAATACAGTGAATCTGCAAACTTACTTTTGGGAGAATTTATTTTTATTTATTTATTTTTTTTGAGACGGAGTCTTTCTGTGTTGTCCGGGCTGGAGTGCAGTGGTACGATCTCGGCTCACTACAATCTCCATCTCCCTGGTTCAAGCAATTGCCTCAGCCTCCTGAGTAGCTGGGATTACAGGCGCCTGCTACCACGCCTGGCTATTTTTTTTGTATTTTTAGTAGAGAGGGGTTTTATCATGTTGGCTAGACTGATCTCAAACTCCTGACCTCAGGTGATCCGCCCACCTCAGCCTCCCAACGTGCTGGGATTACAGGTGTGAGCCTGGCAATACAATGCTCTTTTTTTTTTTTTTTTTTTTAATTGTACTTTAAGCTCTGGGGTGCATTTGCAGAACATGAAAGTTTGTTACATAGGTCATATATCACCCCGTCATCTATATTCCTTCTGATGCTATCCCTCCTGTAACCACCCCCCAACCCCCGACAGTCCCTGGTTCATGATGTTCCCCTCCCTGTGTCCATGTGTTCTCATTGTTCAGTTCCCACTTATGAGTGAGAACATATTGTGTTTAGTTTCCTATTCTTGTGTTACTTTACTGAGAATGATGGTTTCCAGCTTTATTCGTGTCCCTGCAAAAGACATGAACTCATCTGTTTTTATCGCTGTATAGTATTCCATGGTGTATGTGTGCCACATTTTCTTTATCCAGTCTATCATTGATGGGCATTTGCATTGGTTCCAAGTCTTTGCTATTGTGAATAGTGCTGCAGTAAACATACATGTGCATGTGTCTTTATAATAGAATGATGTATAATTCTTTGGGTATATACCCAGTAATCCCCGGTAATAGGATTACTAGGTAAAATGGTATTTCTAGTTCTAGATCTTTGAGGAATTGCGACCCTGTCTCCCACAATGGTTGAACTAATTTACACTCCCACTGACAGTGTAAAAGTGTTCCTATTTCTCCATATCCTCTCCAGCATCTGTTGTCTTCTGACTTTTTAATGATCGCCATGCTAACTGGCACAAGATGGTATCTCAGTGTGGTTTTAATTTGCAAACAATGCTCTTTTAAAAACACAGTTTTGCTTCATATTTTTATCTTTACCACTTGTTTACTGTTAACTGTTTGCTGAATTTTCTTTCTTACCTTTCTTTTTTTCTTTTTTGAGATGGAGTTTTTGCTCTGTTGCTCAGGCTGGAATGCAGTGGTGCAATCTCAGCTTACTGCAACCTCCACCTCCTGAATTCAAGCCATTCTGCCTCAGCCTCCTGAAGAGCTGGGATTACAGGCGCCTGTCACCATGCTTAGCCTATTTTTATATTTTTAGTGGACATGAGGTTTCACCATGTTGGCCAGGCTGGTCTCGAACTCTTGGCCTCAGGTGATCCACCTGCCTCAGCCTCCCAAAGTGCTAGGATTATAGGTGTGAGCTGCTGCGCCCAGCGAAGTTTGCTGAGTTTTCTAAAGTGTGTGTCTTTAACATCCAGTAGATAACATGTTCAACTTCTACTGCTTTGGTACTTGGAAACATTGGCTTATAAGCCTGTAGGAGGGACTCTCAGTCTGTTTACTATATTGATAATTTGTAATAAAGTTGGAATAAACATTTTCTGCAACAAATAATTCTATTAATTGTTTTTGTTACTGGAGAAATCTTGAGTCATTCTGAACTAGTTTGAAATTGTGAAGCTGCTTCTTGGGGAGCACCAGGCGGAGCACGCTTGTTTCTACCTTCTTCTTTTCTTTTGCAGTGATCTTAATCATAGCACGCAATTCGTGCAAGGGCTAGCACTTTGTACCCTCGGCTGCATGGGCTCCTCAGAGATGTGCAGAGATCTTGCAGGAGAGGTAGAGAAACTCCTGAAAACCTCCAACTCTTATTTAAGAAAAAAGGTAACTTTTAATGAAACCAGATGTCTGTTTGGATTAGGGGGTATTATGGAGATGAGAAGGCTATTACTCATTTTTGAAAGATCTCATGAAAATGTAGTCTTTTTCTCTGTGTAGTAAATATATTTTACATCATTATATATTAACCTTAATTCCTGTTTTTTTAAGGAAATGATTTATAAACAAACAAATGTTACTGGATATATCCTAGGTGACATACCAAATTACTTCTTAAATTACCTGATTCTAAGTAGTATTACAACAAAGTGATTATGAACTGCTTTATGAATTTACTTTTGTTCTAATAATTAGTGCCTGTATCTTTGTATTAGTGCCTTTGTATCTCTGGAAGGGCAATTTCACTGGGTCCTAGATAATTATTAGGGAATGATATAGAACCCACTTTCTGAATGGATTAGTAATAGAATTATTCTTCTATCTGATTTTATTTGTTGATATGAACATTTTATTGAGTTCTTAAAAATTGCTTGAACCCTACAACCTTTGAAAACGAAGTGTATGGAATTTAGAACTTAAGAAATAAACATAAACTGTGGTCTATTTGGCATTTACTGTGCCTCTCTATTAGTGGTGTGAGAAAGAGGCATTGAATGGGCCAAGCCATTTTCAATAGCTGTTAACGATGGCTGCAAACAAAATTAAATTATTTTCTTAATTTGTAAGCTGGTCCTTTTTCTTAAAGAATATGTGAGGTACTCTTGTTTAGAAAGCTCGTTATCATATTAAAATAAAACATTCCTGCAGGTTAGAAAAAAAGGTTTTTTTCCTACCAAATCTAACATAAATATAATTAGCAGAAATACATTTTTTTGTTAATATATGTAAACTTTTATGGTATTTGACTGAAACACATAGTAGTGATAGTTACTTTGGGGGATATCCAAAATCAGTGTTTAAATGTACTTTATTTTCCAGTGAATAAGCTAGTAAGGCCATCTTTTCTTTAGTAGAAACTAAGTATTTTTCAAATTATTTTCTTGATGTCAACAGAGTCATTTGGGGGCCACATAGATACTATTAAACATAACAGCAGGTTTATAGCATTTACGGTAAATATCTTTTTGTTGTGTGATATCTTTATAGCCTGTTAGTCATCTTATTCAGAGGTATGATTATCACAGATGGAGGTCCTTGTCTTTTTTACCTCTTCAAACCTCCACATAAATTATGTTTAACTTGTTTGATAAGTTTATATTAACCATACATAGTCTAATGTAGAAAGTTTTTGCCTACTTGTCTAGCAATATACGAAGAAAGGGACAGGGGAACTGGAAAATCTCTTTAATGTAATAGTATAAACTGGAAATTTCCAACCAGTTAATAAATAATTTTCTCTCCTCTTAATTTTTTTGAATAGAGACAGGTTCTCACTGTGTTGCCCAGGTTGGTCTCAAACTCCTGGGCTCAAGTGATTCTTCTGCCTTGGCCTCCCAAAGTGCTGGGATTATAGGAGTGGGCCACCACTGTGTCTAGCCATAAATCTAATATTTAACCTCTTCCTTCTTTATTTTTCTAGTAGATGAACTAGTTGGTGAGATTTTTGTGTTGGTGGTTTTTTATAAGTTTGGTTGCCCTGGCATAATTGAAATAAACCTTTTGTTCTTTTATTTTATTTTTTTTATAGGCAGCACTATGTGCTGTTCATGTCATCAGGAAAGTTCCTGAACTTATGGAGATGTTTTTACCAGCAACAAAAAATTTATTGAATGAGAAGAACCATGGTAATGTAATTTGGATGCGTTCATGAAGTATTGAGGGAGAAAGGGAAAGAGAAAAGGCTTAAGGGTATGTTAGTCCTATGTCTCAGTACAGTGGAGTCGCCTTTCTACTGTGCCTTAGACACAATTCCAGGAAGGTCTGGTCTGCCAAATCTTTCTACTCATATATCCTCATTTTATATTAGAAATTGATTCCTTCATAGTAAACTTATCTTTCCTCTTTGGTCTTCTTTTACTATATTAAAAATATTAAGTTAATATTTAGTGTAATAGACAAAGCCTACCTATAATTTTCATGTGAAAAATCCTTTGATTTCTTGGCTATTTTACAGTATAAGAAAAAATTTTCTTCATTATCATGTGGTAGGAGTATAAGATTTGTGTGGCCAGGCGTGGTAGCTTGTGCCTGTAATCCTAGCACATTGGGAGGCCGAGGTGGGCAGATCACTTGAGTTCAGGACCAGCCTGGGCAACAAAGTGAGACCCCATCTCAGCAAAAAATACAGAAAATAAGCTGGGTGTGGTGGCACATGCCTGTGGTCCCAGCTACTCGGGAGGCTGAAGTGGGAGGATGGCTTGAGCCTGGGAGGCAGAGGTTGTAATGAGCCAAGATTGCAAAACTGTACTCTAGGCTGGGCTACACGGAGCCAGACCCTGCCTAACTCAGAGAAAAAAAAAAGTGAAAATTCTTTTCTATTATTTCTGACCAAAGTTGTATTAGGTACTCAGAATCTTTATATAAAACAAGAATTAAATGGAATGCGGCTGTTCTTTTCCCAAACATTTTATTCTTATTTGAAGTCAGCGAAATAAGTTCTGAATAAAGAAAACTCATGTGGCTTAAATGCTAAGAGAAAAAATTATTTGGTATATTTAATTTTATGAATTCAGTGCTGTGCCCAGAATGCGCAAAATATATTTGTTGAACAACTGAATTATTTAGAGCACTTATTTATTAGTGGAAAGCATTGTGAGATTGTTTTTACTGACTCTGGAGCAAGTAAATTTACTTTGTCATCCACAATTATTCCAGGGTTTTGGTACGTTTTATCTGGAAATTTAAAATCTTATTAAGATTTTTGCCTCTTGAATTATCTGTTAGAATGCAGATAATAGCCTATTGATTAAGTATAGAACAGATGATACCTAGCTTACATTGTGAGTATGTTTTTATGGATATTCTCAGATGGAGAGACACATGTATTGCTCGTCACTTTTGAATAATTATTTTGGTCACGTAATTGTTGAAAACATTCTAATTTTACTGACTTGGCCAGTATTAAATCAGCAGGCATCTATTAAGTTCCTCCTTTGTATTCACTTCAATGCTTAGATTCTTTGGGGGATTAAAAAGCAAAAGTACCAACTATCGTTTTGGAATTGACCTTCAGGAACTCAAAAGCCCTATTCTATAAAATTGAATAATAGCCTCATTTTTAGTTTTCCTTTGATCTTTTCTTTCAGGTGTCCTTCACACATCTGTAGTCCTCCTCACAGAAATGTGTGAGCGAAGTCCAGACATGCTTGCACATTTCAGAAAGGTAGGTGCCATTCTGTATGCCTAAGCCTTTCTTGATTGAAAAATGATTTTCCTGAAAAGTACATGATTTTCTTTTCTTTTCTTTTTTTTTTTTTAAAGCAAGCTATGGATCTGAACAAGGGATTTAACCAGCCCTGCTGTGAGGTTGGGCTGGAAGCCAGATTTAGGCATATAAGTAAGAACTGGCACTAGTATAGTGTTTTCCCTTTCATAATAGAAGTCGTCTCTCATTGTTGGCAGACCACCAATCTCACGTGTTTTATCTGCTGTTTTCACATTTGAGTCAGGAAACATAATCTGAGGTCAAATTAGAAATAGGAATTGTGTATGTGTGTGTTTTTTCTTCTTTTTTCTTTCTTTTTTTTTTAAAGATGGAGTCTCGCTCTGTTGCCAGGCTGGAGTGCAGTGGTGCGATCACGGTTCACTGCATCCTCCGCTTCCCGGGTTCAAGCAATTCTCTTGCCTCAGGCTTCTGAGTAGCTGCAGCTACAGATGTGCATCACCATGCCCCGCTAATTTTTTTTTTTTTTTTTTTTTTTTTTAGTAGAGATGGGGTTTCACCATGTTGACCAGGATGATCTTGATCTCTTGAACTTGTGATTCACCCACCTTAGCCTCCCAAAGTGCTGAGATTACAGGCATGAGCCACTGCACCCAGACTTTTTTTTTTTTTTTTTTTTTTTTTTTAAGACGAGGTTTTGCTTTTTTTGCCCAGGCTGGAGTGCAATGGCACAATCTTGATCTCGGCACACTGCAACCTCTGCCTCCTGGATTCAAGCGATTCTCCTGCCTCAGCCTCCTGTGTAGCTGGGATTACAGGTGTGTGCCACCATGCCTGACTAATTTTGTATTTTTAGGAGGGATGGGGTTTCACCATGTTGTCCAGGCCGCTCTTGAACTGCTGACCTCAGATGATGCCCCCACCTCGGCCTCCCATAGTGCTGGGATTACAGGCCTGAGCCATCACTCCCAGCCTGTTTTTGTCTTTGTTTTTGAATACAATAATTTCTCTTCTCTTCTCTTCTCTTCTCTTCTCTTCTCTTCTCTTCTCTTCTCTTCTCTTCTCTTCTCTTCTCTTCTCTTCGTTTCTCTCTTTTCTCTCTTTTCTCTTTTCTTTTCAGATGGAGTCTTGCTCTGTCCCCAGGCTGGAGTGCAGTGGCATGATCTCAGCTCACTGCAGCCTCTGCCTCCTGGGTTCAAGCAATTGTCCTGCCTTAGTCTCCCGAGTAACTGGAACTACAGACGTGTGCCACTACACCCAGCTAATTGTTGTGTTTTTATTAGAGACAGGGTTTCACCATGTTGGCCAGGATGGTCTTGATTTCTTGAGCTTGTGATCTGCCCGCCTTGGCCTCCAAAAAAATTTTTAATTACTTCTGACCTACTGTTCATTTTAGACCATTGACTTCTGTGTTGGAAGTCCTAGTTCTCTTAGTACCCCCTTCTTTCTCTTCTTTTTTTTTTAAACTAGTATTTTAAAGTGGACATTTCTATTTCTCTACTTCATTTTAGAAGGCAGTAGTAAGGAGGACTTAGAGGAAAACTGTTCTTTGGGTAGTTACATGCATTGAACTGCTTTTATAGGATGCTTGTCATTCCATAAATAGGACTCACTTTGTACTTTAGTAAGTGTCTAACAGCAGTTCTTTTTTGACTTTTTTTCCCTTAGATGTTCATGTCTTGATTAAATTATTGTAATATAGTATGAGACCCGTATCTGTCCCTAATGCTTGCTTTGTATGTTTTGTTCCTGTTGTCTGTTTGGAATCCTGCTGTATGTTAGAATGAAAAGGTAAGAATTAACCCTCTTTTAGATGGTGCATGCTGGCATTAGGTCCTTAGTAGCTTTTGTGTATCCATCCACAAATGTGGCTTTTGAAATATACTAATGCTGAAGCTGTGCTTAATACTGTGAGTTATTTGTTCTAGCATTTTTGGCTAACTTCCTAGTCTAGTTTTTGTTTTGTCACTTAAACTCCTGACTCCAAAGTCAGCCTTGGATTTCAGTTGCAGCCTTTCCTGAATTGTAAGCCTTCTTCTCTGCCTTTTCTTTATCTTTACTTGAGAAAATTTGAACAGTTTCCCAGAGTGACTTTGGTGGTAGCAGTTCCAGATCGGTCTGGAGCTTTGACACAAAATGCTGCTGCTTTTTGAGGTAGATATTTTAGAACCGTATGTGGGTAACCTCATACTTTAAAAAGCTCAGTATATACTGCTGAGCTTTCAGTTCAGACTTAGAGCTTTTATTTCTCCCTTACCTATACTTAACCTTACATAGATGTTTTGGAATATTAAAGGGATTTTGAGGTAGAGTAGTGGGCACCAACTGATTTTCATGGCTGCAGCCTTTCCCTATGTCATCTTATTTGTCTTGTCATCAGTTTTAATAACTTGCATTTTTGTCTGAAAAATGAAGCTGGGTTCCAAGAATTGTATGCCAAACATTTAGACATTTGTGCTCTGTGGCCCAGGGTAATCTTATGGGATGTGCTGCCCTTTTGGCAGTGAATAAAACAATTTCTGAATTTAGTAGCCAATGAAAAAGTGACTTTTCTAAGAAATAAACCAGATAAAAAATAAATAGGGTTATATGTAGTACAAAAAAGCAGACCGTTGGGAAGTATGCAAGATAAGCTTGGTGACTAGTTGGTCTTCATTTTATTACAAAAATATTGATTTAAAGTGGTTTTAAAAGGTATGTTATTGTCTCTACTATAATTTTGTCCATAATTGATAGGTATAATGAATTTACAGATATCCATGGCTTAGATTTGGAATTGTCCGAATTAGATTTTTGTTTAGGTGACGTATAAGTCACTTAATTCTGAACTGTTATGGCTAAACTTACTTAAATTCATACATAACTGTGTTTTCTTGTATTTAGAAGTGGCCTTAATGTTTTGAATGCTTTGAATGCATGCCTTGGATATATAGTTTAGCTTTTTATTTTAATCTTGATCCCCTTTTTGGCTTGGGGAGTAGGTAAGGAACAGAGTCTAAATATAGTGAGGAAAAATAATTGAGTTGCAGCAGAGTTGTAGCTAAAATTGCCTGCAAAAGAGATGCAATGCAGTTCACTTTGCACACTTTTTAACTTAATTTTTGATAGTTAAAAATTGAGTTTTTAGTTGGAAACCTAAAAGGTTTCTATTGTGGCAAGCTTTTTGTTTTAATATGAAGTAATCGATCAACAGAAATGAAATGAGTGCCGGTATTTAAAACATCTTCGGCTTGGCAATATATTGCCTTTACTATGTGTTATGACTGTAATAGATAGGACAGGAAGGAAATTCTGACTATAAGGAATGTATAGTCTCATTAAAAAGATAAGAAAACAGGTCACAAAGCTGTATATATAAATAAGTCCTGAAATTTAAAAAAAGGGTATCATGTAAGAATAGGAAGAGGAAATTATGCATGACCTTGAGATCTCTTAAGATGAAAGAAAATTTTTCCATATGTCTTTTCCATTTGATTACCATTGTCAGCTTTGATATTCCTTGTTGTTTGTTGGAAAAGGGTATAACTCTTCTATCTTAAGAGATTTTTTTTTTCCCCTCTATTTGGGGCCGTATTTTTTTTTTTTTTTCCCTTTTTTTGAGATGGAGTCTTGCACTGTCACCCAGGCTGTAGTTCAGTGGCACGATCTTGCCTCACTGCAATCTCTGTGAGGCTGTATGTTTTAAAGCTATAATTTTAAGATCACCAGTTGTATTTTGGTGTGATGACATGTTATATGCAAATGTTTGAATATATGAAAAGTGAATACATTTTTGCCACTTAGGCATGTCAAGTTCTACAGAAGTAGAAATGCAGTATGCCCCACAGGCATCCATTTTATCTGATTCCCATAGGCTTTCTGACCCAAAAGTATTTGTAATATCTTTACATATAACTCTGTCATAAAAAAGTCTGGTTTGTTTTTATTCAGATAATATACATACTACTTGTTGAACATTGGCCTAAGTTATTCCTAAGTTTATCAAACATCTACAGTATGCTAGTATATTAAATCAGTAGAATTTGCTTGGACTCAGACCCTTACACGCTTTTTCTAAACCAAAGGACCTGTTTGTTCATGAGACATTATTTAATATTCACTGTTTCTTTGATGCTTCTTTCTTCTCTGCAGCTTGTGCCCCAGTTAGTTCGTATTTTAAAGAACCTCATCATGTCCGGATATTCACCAGAACATGATGTTTCTGGTATCAGTGACCCCTTTCTGCAGGTGAGATTGTGAAAGAAAGTTTTAAATAAATGTTACCTGAATTTAGTATCTTTTAAGTAAACCATTTTCTTCCTCTTAAGTTTGTATTGAGTAGAAATTTGGTAGTTGATTGATGAATTATATTAACAAATGAATAGTGACACAATTCTGTATTAAATTAAGAGGATAAAATTACAGGGTTTGTGTTTTTTTTTCCTTTGAGACAAGGTCTTGCTCTGTCACTCAGGCTGGAGTTCAGTGGCACAATCTTGGCTCCCTGCAGCCTCAACCTCCCAGGCTCATATAATCCTCCCAAGTAGCTATGATTTCAGGTGCACGCCAACCATGCCTGGCTCATTTTTGTTTGTTTTCTAGAGACAGGGTTTTGCCATATTGTCCAGGCTGGTCTCAAACTCCTGGCCTCAAGCAGCCCTCCTGCCTCAGCCTCTCAAATTACTGGAATTACAGGCAAGAGCCACTGTGCCCCACTTTTAATTTTTTAAAAGTGTAATTTTGACTATTACACTTTTAATAGTCAAAATTATTTACTATTTGAATTATTAATATACTGTAGCTCTGCAGATGGTAGTATCCTTTAGCTGTGGAGTCCTGAAGTGTGGGTCGTCTTATAATAACTTTATTAGATGTGGAAGCATATAAAGCTTCTCAAAAGAAATGTTTTCAGTTCTTCTCTTTGATTTTTGACCATTTCTGATATGAAGAAATGGTTCCAAGTGAAGTTTTAAGACTTCATTTAGTTATTTGAATTTGATACCAAGTGAGATTTCTTTGTGTGAGACATACTTTGTTGACATTTCTCATATTTTGCACATTAGGTACGAATTTTGCGGTTATTAAGAATTTTAGGACGAAATGATGATGATTCAAGTGAAGCTATGAATGATATATTAGCACAGGTGAGTAGACCAAACTTATATTAAATATTTATTTTATTTTTGCAGGGAGTAGAATGATTGTCAGATGGAGCAGTTTTTATTTGTGTTTCTTCATTCATAGCTGTAATCATGAAATGCCTCTTGTTACTTGTGGATGTTTTTTGGAAGCATTGTTTTTATCACTTATGTACTGCCCTCAATATGTCTTTTCAGGTTGCCACTAATACAGAGACTAGTAAAAATGTAGGAAATGCTATTCTTTATGAAACGGTTTTGACTATCATGGATATTAAGTCAGAGAGTGGATTGCGAGTAAGTCTTTTTAAATCTTTTCTCCCTCCCTAAATGTTTCATTTAGAATGGTTGACTTGGACTTGAGTACTTCAGAATTGTATTCCATTTGGATCTCGACTTTAAGAAGGAATGATGCAAAATGGAGAATGCTGGATTTTTGGTATCTGAACTATCATTCCTTCCCACTGAAGCTTAACATTGATTATATAAGCTTTGGGAGATCTTAGGTGTAGCAATATATAATAAATATATTTGTCTTATCATTGGTGCTGTTAACCTTGATCATTTGGTTGAGGTGGTGTCTGCTGGGTCTTTCCACTGTGAAGTCATTATTTTTTCCTTTGTAATAAAAAATATTTTGGGAGATATTTTGAGACTATGTAAACATGCCGTTCTCAGACTTTTACCTATCAGTTTTAGTATCCACCAGAGGATTTTGCCCACAACAATTATTAGGATGATATTCTAATGACAATTTTCCATTTCCCTCATTTTTTCCTCATTAAATAATTGGAATTCTTCTATAAAGAGAAGTTGTCCCTTCTCCCTTATGAATGGATTCATTCTATCATTTATTAATATTAGAATTGTTGGCCCTTAGCCTTGTAAAAAACAAATGTACTAGAGTATAATATTTGTGTAGAGTTCTGTTTGTTGGTAGCATTATATTATCTAGTCAGATAACCAGAGTAACTTAGGTTAAGTTCTTTTCCTCTCCCCACCTTCCAAACAAAGTGGTAGCATACCATATATATTGTTCTGCACCGTACTTTGTTCACCTAACATTATCTTGGGAGTCATTTCCAAATTCATGTATAGAAATATCTCGTTCTTTTTTTTCCTTAATTGTGATAAAATATACATAACATTAAATTTACCATTTTAAGCATTTTTAAGTGTACAGTTCAGTTAGTACACTCATCTTGTTGTGTAACCAGTACCATCATTTATCTCTAGAACTTTTTTGTCTTCTTAAACTCTGTACCCACTAAACAATAAATCTCCATGCCCTAACTACCTCTAGTCCCATAATGTTTTTTTTTCACTCTTTACTCTCTACTCTCACACAGTCATTCAACACTTCACTTATTTTTTGTTTTGTTTTAGGGACAGGGTTTCTCTCTGTTGCTCAGGCTGATCTTGAACTCCTGGCCTCAAGCAGTCTTCCCACCTCAGCCTCCCGAGTAATGTGAGCCATCATGTCCAGCTCCAACATTTCACTTCTGACACCATATGTGTTGGGGCTATTTCCCTATATATCAAGCAGTTTTCTAGTGGATACCAGCTGGATATCCTCTAATTGAATTCAATTCTGACACTGTCTCCCTGGAGATAGTGTCACATCCCACAGTTTGAGGGCTCAGTCCCACAAGACTGATTCTCCAACTTCACATGCCAGTCCCAAGCTCAGGTTGTGACCTGTGCCTCTGACCAACTAGCTGTAAGTCAGGGTTCCCAGAGCCCCCTCTTCAAGTTTGGTTAGTTTGCTAGAATGGCTAACAGAACTCAGGGAAACACTTTACTTATGCTTGCTGGTTTGTTATAAAGGATATAGATGAACAACCAGATGGAAGAGATGCATAGGGCAAGGCATATGGGAAGGGGTTGGGGGCTTCCATACCCTCTCCAGATGTGCTGCCCTCCAGGAAACTCAACATGTTCAGCTATCTGGAAGCTCCTCTGAACCCCGTCCATTTGGGATATTTGGAGGCCTCATTACGAAGACATAAATAATTAAATCATCAGTGATCAGCTTAACCTTCAGCATCTCTTCCCTCTCCCAAGGTTGGGGGATAGGACTGAAAGTTCCAACCCTCTAATCTCATGGTTGTTCCCCTGGCAACCAGTCACCATTCTGAGGCTATCTTAGGAGACCATGAGAATCACATCATTAGAACTAAAGAAGCTATCATCAGGAAATTCCAGGGGATTTAGGAGTTGTATGCCAGGAAATGGGGACAAAAACCAAAGATGTATTTCACTGTATCACAGTACCTCATATAAGTGGAATCATACAGCATTTATCTTTTTGATAAATAGATTGTCTTATTTCATTGAACATAATGTCTTCAAGGTTGCTCCATGTTGAACTATGTGTCATAATGCATTCTGTCTTAATCGCTTGTGACATTCCATTGCATAGATGTACCATAGTATAATTAGCAAATTTGCTCTTCATGGAGTTTTAGGGTTTCCTCCTATCATTTGCAGTTATCAATAGTGCCATAGTAGACTTTTGTCTGTATGTACAGTTGTTTGTCATATCAGTTCCTAAAAGTGAAATTGTTAAGGCAAAGAATTCATTTTAAATACAGTTATTGCCAGATTTCCCTCTAAAGAGGCTGTACTAATACTATTCTTCCACTAACAGAACAATATCAAAGCATTAAAACGACCTTCCAGCACTTACTTTTAGAACATGATTTTAAGGGTTTGCCTTTAGATTTTTTTTTTCTTTGAGACAGAGTCTCACTTTGTTGCCCAGGCTGGAGTGCAGTGGTGCGATCTGAGCTCACTGCACCCTCCGCTTCCAGGTTAAAGTGATTCTCCTGCCTCAGCCTCCTAAGTAGCTGGGATTACAGGTGCATGCCATGACGCCCAGCTAATTTTTGTATTTTTAGTAGAGATGGGGTTTTACCATGTTGGCCAGGCTGTTCTCGAACTCCTGACCTTGTGATCTGCCTGCCTCGGCCTCCTGAAGTGCTGGGATTTCAGGCATGAGCCGCTGCACCCCGCTGCTTTTTTTTTTTTTTTTTTTTTTTTTGGCCAGCAGTCTGTGAAGCACCGGAGGCCAGGAAGTGATCCTTTAAAGTCAGGAAACAATATAAAACTTTATTTTCCTAAGTTTCAACCTACGCTATTTTTCTTTAGGTCCTAGCCATAAATATCTTGGGTCGTTTCTTATTGAACAATGACAAGAATATTAGGTAAGTCAATTGAAATACGTCGTTTATCTTGGATAAGTCCAGTATTTCAAGAGTGTTTTTGCTCAAGATTATACTATTAAGTCGCATATCTAGAACTTTTAGCTCAGAATTTTTATGTTTTTCTGGTCTTAAAACTACAATTTTGTAAAGAACTTGAGGATTTGTCTCATGGCATATATTCCTATTTGTTCTGTTAATCGGGAATCAGCAAAATTTTTCTGTAAAGAGTTGGATGGTAAATATTTCAGTCTTTGTGGGCCACGGAGTCTTTGGTAACTACTCACTTCTGCCCCTTAGCATGAAATTAGCCATAGACAATATGTAAGTGATGCGTGTGACTGTGTTCAATGAAATTGATTTACCTCAAACTTGGGAACTAGTAGGAAAAAAATATTTTGACGTACAAAAACAGCAGAGAGCTGGTTTTACAGTGGGCTGTAGTTTGTTGACCCCTGCTCTAAATTAAGAAAAATGTAACATTTCAGGTAGCAAATCTGGAATGTCTTTGTGAACTCCAGCTAGTTTATTAGGTAAATGAATTGATCAGTATTGTCTTTTATTTTGTTATTTTCCTGTATGTAGTATGTATTACTGCTTGCCTGTTTTTCTAGTCAGGAGAAATTTTTCTTATATTAAACATGAAAAGACATGGAAGCTGGGCACATTGGCTCACGCCTGTAATCCCAGCACTTTGGGAGGCCGAGGTGGGAGGATCACGAGGTCAGGAGTTCGAGACCAATCTGGGCAACATGGTAAAACCCCATCTCTACAGAAAAATACAGGAATGAGCCAGGTGGCGTGGTGGTGTGCACCTGTACTCCCAGCTACTCACGAGGCTCAGGTGGGAGGATCACCTGAACCTGGGTGGTTGAAGCTGCAGTAAGTCATGATCATGCCACTATACTCTAGTCTAGGTGACAGAGTGAGACCCTGTTATTTTGTGTTTTGTTTTTTTTTCTTGAGACGGAGTTTCGCTCTTGTTGCCCAAGCTGGAGTGCAGTGGTGCAATCTTGGCACACTGCAACCTATGCCTCCCGGGTTCAAGTGATTCTCTTGCCTCAGCCTCCCAAGTAGCTGGGATTACAGGCACATGCCACCACGCCCAGCTTATTTTTTTGTATCTTTAGTAGAGATGGGGTTTCACCATCTTGGCCAGGGTGGTCTCCAAGTCCTTACCTCAGGTGATCCGCTCCTCTTGGCCTCCCAAAGTGCTGGGATTACGGGCATGAGCCACCGCACCTGGCCGAGACCCTGTTTCAAAAAAGAGAAAAGATGTAGAAATAATTATTGTGGGACTCTGAATTATCTTCACTTTCTAAAGAATACTTGGATTGCCAGGTGCGGTGGCTCACACTTGTAATCCTAGCACTTTGGCAGATTAAGGTGGGAGGAACGCTTGAGCCTAAGAGTTTGGGGACCCCATCTCTATTAAAAAATAAATACATAAATAAAATTTTAAAACAAAAAAATAAAAAGTTAAACACTTGAATTTTAAACTCAGATTTTTATAGAGGCAGTTTTTGTACCAGTATGAAAAGCGGAGAAAACTCAAATGGTAAAATTAAAACAATTTCCTCTTGCATTTTGGGGCTAAGGCAGCCTTAAAACACATACTATATGCTCTTTTTGTTTTAATATTTGGAAAAATTTAAAATAATTGAGTCAGTGACTTTTGTTTTATTTATTTATTTATTATTATTTTTTGAGATGGGGTCTTGCTCTGTTGCCCAGGCTGGAGTGCAGTGGCATGATTTCAGCCTACTGTAACCTCTGCCTCCCAGATTCAAGCAATTCTCATGCCTCAGCGCCCCAAGTAGCTGGGACTACAGGCACCCACCATCCATGTGTCCAGCTAATTTTTGTATTTTTAGCTGAGACAGTGTTTTGCCATGTTGACCAGTCTGGTCTTGAACTCCTGACCTCAGGTATCTGCCTGCCTCTGCCTCCCACAGTGCTGGGTTACAGGCATTGAGCCACTATGCCTAGCCTACTTTTAGAATTTAAATGGACTCGGCCATGAATGCATATCTAAAAAATTCAAAGCTTTTCTCCTGGGTGCCACTATTTTAGATTATGGTATCTGTTATACCTGTAAAATGTTACTTTTATGCTCACTAACTTTCTTTTAAATATTTAAAAATGCATGCTTTCTCTTATCCATTAGACATCTTTCTTATTATTTAAACAGAGAAAAACTGTACTGAATTTTACATTTTAACTCTTATTTTGCGACTGTTTCATCCAGATATGTGGCTTTGACATCTTTGTTGAAGACTGTGCAGACAGATCATAATGCAGTACAGAGGCACAGAAGCACAATTGTGGATTGTCTTAAAGATTTAGATGTCTCCATAAAACGGTAACAAACTGAGAGCCTTACTCAGTCTAGTGCTTTTGGAAAATTGAGTGACAAACAGATTTTTGATAATTCTGTGCCCTCGCTATGTAATACTTTGTTATAGTTTTCAGAGCAAGGGTGTTGACATTTATGTATGTAGTCATTGTGTTCCCAGATGGACTCTGCTCAGTGAATCCTTTTTCAGAAAGGATTAGCAAGAAGAAGTTTAGGTTAGTAAAAGAGGTCAATAAGAATACTTAAGTGCACACTGAAGTTGTCCTTGACTCTTTAATAAATGTAACAGGCACAGATAAGCTAGGCAAAAGTTTACCTTACAGGTACTGTACTTTGTGTGTTGGAGGATGAAAGTACGGAGTGATCCATCGGCTAAGTGTCTTATCACAATGCTGACACTCAAATTGCTGACAGCACACATTTTTCACAGTACTGATGCCCCAGGATCTTGAAGGCAGCATGTTTCTTAGAACAGTGCATCCTGATATGAATGCTAGGCAGCAGACAGCACTCTCAAAAAGCATAAATCTTGTCCCTCAATGGAATAATTCTATTGGATCTCCTCTTAGACCTATAGATGTTTGTATAACCTAGCTAAAGTTGGCCTCAGTGAACTTGTGGTTGTATGTTCAAACCTAAAACAATGTATATTTAAAATGATCTCTGAAACCATTCAGTTAACAAACATTTATTGATGCTGAGTCCTTTGGTTTGCACTGAACAGGTACAAATAAAAGGTGCTAAGTGCTTGAGCAATCTAAAGATAAGACCTAGACTTAATAACGCCAACTTTTGTATAGTGCTTTGCAAAAGATTTTATAAGCACCATCTCAGTGGGTTCTGAGAGCAGGCCAGTGAGGGAGCTTAGGCAACTACTTGTATCCCTAATTAACAGATTAGTTACAATTCAGTCCCACAGGGATCACATGACTTAACATAAACCTTAATCCTTGTCAGGGGCAGTCCTGGAAATAGATATTAGCCTTCTGATTCTTTTTGTTGTTGTTTTTCTATAGCTTATTAATGGACTGAATTTCAAAAGAAGTGAAACCTGTGTCTCTTTGTCAGTATATATAACAGTAAGAGCTCAGACTCTGGAGCTAGACTGCCTCATTTCATATTCTAGCTCTGCCTTTAATACGCTGGGTTAAAATACTTAAACTTTCAGTGCCTCAATTGCCTCATATATAAAATGCAGATAGAAGGGCAATCACTTCATAGGGTTATACAGGATAAATTGAATTAATATATGTAAATTACATAAGCACTATATAAGAGTTATTATATCTAAAGATAGATTTTTGCTTCTTATATGTTAGCTAGGATGAAAAAGTATCTTCTACTTGTTAATTTTTTTTCTTTTTTCTTTTCTTTTTTTTATGAGATGGAGTCTTGCTGTGTTGCCCAGGCTCGAGTGCAGTGGCACCATCTTGGCTCACTGCAACCTCCACCTCCTCCTCCTCCACCTCCTTCTCCTGTCTCAGCCTCTCAAGTACCTGGGATTACAGGCGCATCTGACTAATTTTTATAGTAGAGACGGGGTTTTGCCATGTTGGCCAGGCTGGTCTCTTAACTCCTGACCTCAGGCGATCCGCCCGACTCAGCCTCCTAGAGTGCTGGGATTACAGACACAAGCCACTGTGCCCAGTCTAAATTGTTTTGAAAGTTAGTTTACATGTGGTGTTTGATATTATTGAACTAATAAGGAAAGATGCATATAGTAACCCTGTAACTTTTATATATTAAACATTCCTGTTTTTAACTTCATTGCCAACTTTGAATAGGCAGTTATAGAAACTTATTTGTCCTCACAGCACATGCCATTTTTTTCCCTTCTCATGGCCCTCATTTTCCCTTTGAAAAAAATTTTTTTTTAAATTTTGAGAGGGAGTCTGGCTCTGTTGCCCAGGCTGGAGTGCAGTGGTGCAGCCTTGGCTCACTGCAACCTTTGTCTCTCAGATTCAAGCAATTCTCCTGCCTTGGCCTCCCAAGTAACTGAGACTACAGGTGCCCACTACCATGCTTGGCTAATTTTTGTATTTTTAGTACCAAAGAGGTTTCACCATGTTGGCTAGGCTGGTCTCAAACCCCTGACCTCAGGTGATCCACCCGCCGTGGCCTCCTAAAGTGCCAAGATTACAGGCGTGAGCCACTGCGCCCTGCCTTGAATTTGTTTTTAATTTGAATTTTCCGCATACCTTTTGACATAAATTATGTTCAATTATCTTTGGACAGAGTGGGGCATAATAAAAGTGGAATATGGTGACTTAATATGTCACATTTTTAAGGAATAAGGCAAATAGGTATTATTACTGAGTAATAGATTTGTTGCCCCTCTTTTTGAGACTCTTAGGTATTCTAACTTCCACTTTTATAGAACAGCTTGTTGAACCCAAACTGCATGTTTGGACATTAGTGGTATATCTCGTGGGGACTTTTGAAGAAAAATATTGCATGAAGATTCAAAATATTAAAACTAACTTTGATTACATAAGAATATATCTCCTTGATTATCTTGTGTGCAAAGATTGGGATCACAAGATTGTGCAAGGATGTTAGCACATCTGGTACTGCTTGGTGTTCACAGAGTGCATACCTGGGTCTTTGTTTCATTCCCACTATAAATTTCATAACTGTTTTTAATTTTTCCCTACTGCAAGGCGTGCAATGGAATTGAGTTTTGCGCTGGTAAATGGGAATAATATCCGAGGCATGATGAAAGAATTACTTTATTTTCTGGATTCGTGTGAGCCAGAATTTAAAGCAGACTGTGCATCTGGAATCTTTCTTGCTGCAGAAAAGTAAGATTTAATTTTTATCTTCATTGGTAAAGGATGATTGGAACTTTTAGAAAGCATCTTTAAAACATGGGGAAACTACTGTAAATATGTTTAAAACATGTAACATTTATTTTAAGCTCTGAATTATAAATTAGCTTGGAGAAGGCTATTATAGCCAGCATTTAAATATGCTGAAATCAAAAAAATTCTACACTTTTATGAAGTCTTCTCCTTTACCTGTTTTTAACCTCTCATCTATGATGCTGCTTTTTTTTTTTTTTGAGACAGAATATTGCTCTATGGCCAGGCTGGAGTGCAGTGGCATGATAGTGGCTCACTGCAGCCTCTGCCTCCCAGGCTGATTCTTCTGCCTCAGCCTCCTGAGCAACTGGGACTACAGGCACACAGCGCCATGCCCAGCTAATTTTTTTGCATTTTTAGTAGAGATTAGGTTTCACCATGTTGGCCAGAATGGTCTCCATCTCTTGACCTCGTGATCTGCCTGCCTCAGCCTCACAAAGTGTTGGGATTACAGGTGTCAGCCACTGCACCCAGCCCTTTTTTTTTTTTTGAGACAGGGTCTCACTTTGTCACCTAGGCTGGAGTGCAGTGGCACAATCTCAACTCACTGCAACCTTGACCTCTCAGGTTCAGGGGATCCTCCAGCCTCAGCTCCTCCAAGTAGCTGAGACTACAGGCTTCTGTCACCACACTCTGCTAATTTGTTTTTTTGTGTGGTTTTGTTTTGTTTGTTTTTTTGGAAAAAGATGGGCTTTCACCATGTTGTCCAGACTGGTCTCGAACTCGAATCAAGCAGTCTGCCTGCCTCAGCCTCCCAAAGTGCTGGGATTACAGGCACGAACTACCGTGCCTGGCCTGTGATGCTGTTTTCTTCTTTTTTTTTTTCATAGATGATTCTTCATTGTTCAACTTGAACGATGCTGTTTTAATAAAGGGAATAGAAAAGTTACAACATCTAAATTGCAGTTCTATGCAGAATTTTGAGGAAGTACCTTATGATTATAGTAGTACAGCTATTCTTTCTCTTCTTTCCACTCTGAATTTAAGGAAACAAGTTTCTAGTCCTAATGTTGTTGTTGTCTTGGTCTGAGAACATTCCCTTTTTTTATTTTTCTTTATCCTCTCTTGCCCTGACTGATTTATTTTCTGTGAAACTGAAGACAAATCTCATTTCTCAGCTTAGCAACTCTTATTGTAATATTTTTTTTTTTTAGACGAAATCTCTCTCTGTTGCCCAGGCTGGAGTGCAGTGGTGACATCTCAACTCACTGCAGCCTCTACCTCCCAGGCTCAAGTGATTCTCCTGCCTCAGCCTCCAGAGTAGCTGGGACTACAGGCGTGCACTACCACACCTGGCTAACTTTTTTCCTTTTTCGGGGGGGATGGAGTTTCACTCTCTTGCTAGGCTAGAGTATAGTGGCGCAATCTTGGCTCACTGCAACCTCCACCTCCTGGGTTCAA
The DNA here is from genome assembly GCA_963574635.1 of Cheracebus regulus. NCBI lineage: Eukaryota > Metazoa > Chordata > Mammalia > Primates > Pitheciidae > Cheracebus > Cheracebus regulus. The sequence continues at coordinate 3,275 of CAUYQU010067432.1, read as the reverse complement.
GCGATTCTTCTGCCTCAGCCTCCTGAGTAGCTGAGACTACAGGTGTGTGCCAGCACACCCAGCTGATTTTTGTATTTTTAGTAGAGATGGGGTTTTACCATGTTGGCCAGGATGGTCTCAATCTCTTGACCTTGTGATCCGCCTGCCTCGGCCTACTAAAGTGCTGGATTACAGGCCTAAGCCACCTCGCCCGGCCTCTCATTGCAATCTTATGGGAAACATCTGAGTTTAACTCCATACCCTCTTTTTTTTGGCTTTCTTCAATTTTAGAGATGGGGTCTTACTCTTACCCTGCTGAAGGGTAGTGGCCCAGTCATAGTTTACTGCATCCTGGACATCTGGGCTTAAGCCAACCTTCTGCCTCAGCCTCCTGAGTAGCTGGGACTATAGGCGCAAATCATCATGCGCCACTGATTTTTAAATTTTTATTTTGTAGAGATGGGGTCTTGCTGCCTTGCCCAGGCTTGTCTGGAACTCCTGGCCCCAAGAAGTCCTCCCTCCTTGGCCTCCCAAAGTACTGGGATTATAGGCATGAGCCAATGAAGTCAGCTGACTGTATACCATTTTATCATTCTTTGAAATAGCATTTGCTGGTAGATTTGAAGCTGAAATGTTCCCAGATACAGTCCATTATCCAGGGAACAGAGGAAAGACTATAGGACAGAATTTTCTTTTCCTTTTCCTTTCCTTTCCTCTCCCCGCTCCCCTCTCCCCCTCCCCTCATTTCCCTCTCCCCTCCCCCCGCTCCCCTTCCTCTCCCCCCTCCCCCCCTTCTCTCCCCTCACCTTTCCTCCCTCCCTTCCCCTTTCTTTTCCTTTTTCCCTTCCTTTTTTTCCCCCTTTCCTTTCCTTTCCTTTTTTTTCTTCTTTTGCTGGTTCACTGTAGCCTCCACGTTCCAGGTTCAGGCAATCCTCACACCTCAGCCTCCCAGAGTAGCTGGACTCCTGGCATCCGCCATCACATCCAGCTAATTTTTGTATTTTTTGTAGAGACAGAGTTTCACCATGTTGCCCAGGCTGGTCTTTAACTCCTGAACTTAAACGATCTCCCACCTCGGCCTCCCAAAATGCTGAAGGTGTGAGTCACCCTGCCTGGCCAGGATTTTCCACAGTCACTGAATATAGTGTATTTTACTGGTTCCAATTGTCCCTTTCCATTGTTTTTTTCAGGTATGCACCTTCCAAACGGTGGCATATAGACACAATTATGCGTGTTTTGACAACGGTAAGTAGCTTTTTTCAGGCATCATATACAAAGTGCTGGGATATATTGATAAATGAGGCATACACATCCTTTGTTATCGTGAGGTTTATGTTCTAGTCAGGAGGTAAGAAATTCGCAAGTAAATAGGTAAGAAAATTTCAGTTAGGAATAAATGCCATGAAGAAAAAGCTAAAGCAGCATGGAGAGAATATAAGATGGCAGGTTAGGGCCATGTGTTTTAGATTAGAGTAGTTAGGGAGGTCTCTCAAAGGAGATAACATTTGAGTAGAGACCTTAGAGACATGAGGTGCCAGCCGTGCAGCAATTTTGAGGAATAGTGTTATCAGAGAGAGGGAACAGTAAGTGCAAAGACCTGAGGCAAGAACAAGCATGGCTTACTTGGAAAGAACAGGAAGGCAAGTGAAGCTCTAAAGTGAGAGAGGCAGAGAATGGTAGGATGGATGTCAGAGACATAAGCAGGGGTCAGACTATGTAGGCCTCATGGGAGTTTGCATTTTATTTTTTTAATTTTTTTGTTCTTTTGGGAGTTTACATTTTATTTAGAATATGTTAGGAAGCTATTGCAGGATTTTGAATGGGTAAAGTTATCAGGATTTGAGATCCTGTTTTGGACAGGATCCTGTTTTGGATGGGATCCTTTCTTTGGCATTCTTGCAGAAATTCGGGGTTTCTGTGTTTATTATTCAATTAGTAGGCAAGGAAGGATTAGGTATTTAAGAGTAAAAATGAAAATGCAATGACATGTAAAGAAAACAACCATTTCCATCTAATTATGTCACTAGAAGTAGATACTGTAAAGAAAAAGTCACAAATTTAACTACATTAAAATTAAAAACTTGAATAACAAAAAGGGGAACAGTACAGATTTAAAAGGCAAATTAACAACTAGGGGAAAACATTGTTAACATAGGACAGCATATTATTTTAAATCTATGAATAATTTACAATAAATAGGAAATACTAATGGAATAATTGGTATTTGAACAGGCAATTCATGAAGAAAGACATGGCTAATTAACATTTGAAATAAAAATTTTATTAGTAAAGGAATAAAGTAAAAGTGAGGTATCATTTTTCACATGTCATATTTTTTAATCTAATGCCCAGTGTTAGAAAATAGAGAAACAGGCTGTACTCTTCACTTTATGGGAGTATAGGATGTTGCCATCTTGTTACTATGCAATTTGGTAGCATGTAGCAAAAATCTTAAATTGTACCTTTTGCTTCATTAATTCAATTTTTAAGACTTTAGCCTGAAAAAATAATAGGACAAATACACAAAAATGTAAAAGTATTCATCCTAATCTTGTTTATAATAGGAGAAGACTGGAAACAACTAGTAGTCTCCAAGAGGGGATTAAGGAAATTATGAAACATCTGTAGGGAGGGAATGATACCATTGAAATTATGACTTAGGGGAGAGAAATCCAAGATGGCCGATTAGCAACAGCTCAGGAATGTAGCTCCCAGTGAAAGCGCAGAGAACGAGTGGACGCCGCACTTTCCGACGAATTTTTGTTGCCCACAGACCGGGAGATTCCCGGCATAGGAGCCACACGGGTCGCCAGCGCGACTCTTTTGGCCGGCGCGGCTGTTTTGCTGGTGCTCCAGCGCGGCGCTTCCCGGTGCGGAGTATACGGGACAGACGGGCTCAGCTGGTCCCATCCCCACAAGGAAAACAGCAATTGGAAGCGCTGAGGACAGAGAGTTTCACAGCAAGCACAGCGAACCCGGGAAGGTCCGGCTCTGTGGGGAAGGGGCGTCCGCCAAAGGAAAACTAAGAAACAAAAAAACTTCATCACCGGGTGGAGAGAGATCCAAGATGGCCGCATAGCAGCAGCTCGGGATTGTGGCTCCCGGTGAAGGCGCAGAGACTGAGTTGATGCCACAATTGCAGACGAATTTTTGATGCCCACAAACTGGGAGATTCCTGGCGAAGGAGCCACACGGGTCGCCAGCGCGACTCTTTTGGCCGGCGCGGCGCTTCTCGGTGTGGAGTGTATGGGACTGGTTGCCCTTTTAGTCGGGCTCGGCTGGTCCCATCCCCACAA
>CAUYQU010067431.1:0-51311 GCA_963574635.1 Cheracebus regulus | reverse complement strand
TTCAAGACCACCCTGACCAACATGGAGAAACCCTGTCTCTACTAAAAATACAAAAAAATTAGACAGGCATGGTACTGGGCGACTGTAATTCCAGCTACTCAGGAGGCAGGAGAACTGCTCGAGTCTGGGAGGCAGAAGTCACGGTAAGCTGAAATCACGCCATTGCACTCCAGCCTGGGCTACATGAGCAAAACTCCGTCTCAAAAAAGAAAAAAAAAAAAGAAAAAAAGGCATTCTGATCCTCTCTGAAGAGCTCCTAAGATCAGGGCTTGAGGTATTTTGCAGACCCTGCACTTGATAGATCAGCTGGCCCCACCCAGAGCTGTTAATCGGCTCATCTGATTTTATGGCCCCCCAAATGGAGGAACCCACTCAGCTGAAAAAGACAGCTTAGGCCAGGTACGGTGGCTCGTACCTGTAATACCTGTAATCCCAGCACTTTGGGAGGCCAGGGCAGGCAGATCACCTGAGGTCAAAAGTTCAAGACCAGCCTGGGCAACAAGGTGAAACCCTGTCTCTACTAAAAACACAAACGTTAGGCGGGCATGGTGGCGCGAGCCTGTAGTCTCACCTCCTTGGGCGGCTGGGGCAGTACCGCTTGAGCCCGGGAGGCAGAGGTTGCAGTGAGCCAAGATCATTCCACTGCTCTCCAGCCTGGCAAAAGACCAAGACTCCTTCTCAAAAACAAACAGTAGGGCCTAATGCGGTGTCTCACCCCTGTAACCAAGGCGGGTGGCTCTCTTGACGTCAGGAGTTTGAGACCAGCCTGGCCAACATGGTGAAACCGACTCACCTAAAAATACAAAAAGCCAGACAGGGTGACCAGCACCTGTAATCCCAGTTGCTCAGAAGGATGAAGCGTGAGTCACTTGAACCCTTGAACCTGGGATGGGGAGGTTGCAGTGAGTTGAGATCACGCCACTGCACCCCAGCCTGGGCGACAGAATGACTCACCCTCAAAATAAAGAGTAATCCAAGTTACCCTTTGCTACCAGGGAAAGTCAGTTATGGCCCCAATTCAACTAGGACAGCCACGCCAAACCTCAGGCACACCTGTATGTGGGCAAGGGGTTAGCTGAAGCTTAGCCTTGGCAGTGCAGGGACAGAGGGGACCCTCCCTCTTGCCAGGAACCCACAGCACTACTCCATAGTCCCCACCTGCCATGCTGAGGACAAAAAAAAAGGTGAAAAATGATGCTGACCTTATTTTTAGCAGCATTGAAGAGATTGGGCCTACTCACGTCTTAGGCACCAGTTAGAAAACAAACGAGGCTGGGTGTGGTGGCTCGCACATGAAATTCCAGCACTTTCAGAGGCTGAGGCAGGAGGATTGCTTGAGCCCAGGACACAGACCAGCCTGGACAAGTCAGACCTCATCACAACAAACAGTAAAATTAGGCACAGTGGCTCCCACCTGTAGTTCATTGCACTTTGGGAGGCTGAGGTGGACAGATCACTTGAGGTCAGTTAAACACTAGCATGGCCAGAGCAAAATGCCCTCTCAAAATTAGCTAGGAATGGTGGTGCACGCCTCTAGTCCCAGCTACTCGGCAGGCTGGAGCGGAGGAACTGCTCGCGCCCAGAAGGTGGGGCGCGCAGTGAGCTGACAGCACTACTGCAGGCAGCCTGAAGACAGCAAGACCAGCACTTTGGGAGGCTTATGCGGGTTAACCACATGGTCAGGAGTAAAGACCAGCCTGGCCAACGAGGTGAAACCGTCTCTACTAAAAATACCGAAATTAGCAGGGTGTTGTGGTGGGCACCTGTGGTCCCAGCTACTCAGGAGGCCGAGACAGAAGCATCACTTCAAACCATGAGGTGGAGGCTGCAGTGAGCTGAGATTGCGCCACAGCACTCCAGCCTGGGTAAGAGTGAGACCGTCTCAAAAAAAAAAGATGGATTTCCAGGAGCTAGTCAAGACTAGGGTGACCACAGCGAAACCTGATGATGAACACAACTTGTGAGCTCAGATAGGGGAGATGGCTCACGCCTGTAATCCAACACTTTGGGAGGCTGAGGCAGGCGGACCACAAGGTCGAGAGTTCGAGACCAGCCTGGCCAATATAGTGTAACCCATCTCTACTAAAAATACAAAAGTTAGCCTGGCGTGGCAGCTGGTGCCTGTAATCCCAGCTACTCGGAAGGCTGACGGAGGTAGGAATGCTTGAACCCAAGAGGTGGAGGTTGCGTGCACATCGCACCCAGCTTCGGTGACAGAGCAAGCCTCCGTCTAAAAAAAAAAAAAAAAAAGTTTAAAAGCAAGCAAATGGATTTCTAGCAAGCTCATCAGGACTGGGGTCAGGACCACAGAAAATCTGATGGCAGAGAATGTGAGCTCATGAGCAAATCAGAGGGTCACTGAAGCCTGTAAGATCCAATCCAGGAGCCCCACGACCCACAAGGCCACAAAACATAAAGTGACATCTTGTAATTTAGTTCCTTGCCACACTGATCCTACTTCAAGTGTGCAGTAAACCCATACAGCCGGCAGCTGCTTTTCTGAACGACACAGGGGTAGGACATTCTCACCATTCTAGAACGTTCTGACGGGCAGCCCCAGGCTGCACCTTACTAGTGCCCGGGTCCCCTTCTAGGTTCTAGTGAACCCAGTACTGGGCAGCCCTGCTCCCCTGTGAAAACGGTGTGAGAAAGACCCAGCATGGAGTCACCACCATATCAAATTTATTATTCCAATGGCACTAGTACAAGCTGGAGGTGCTCATGGTGACGCCACACAGGACTTCCTGCCTGCTAGAAATTATCTATCCGCTTGCTCCTTTCCCCTTTCTGGGGCAAAAGCCACAACGGGCCAATTACCCAAATAAACCTCTTAATGCGTTTGTTAAATTTGTTTGGACATCTGAGTTTCCCTCTGAAGAAATGGAAAGTGTTGGGTGTCCCATCCCACCTCCCCCTCCCCCACAGGCCCAGTAAGTCCCTGCAAAGAGGGCGTTGTCTGCTGCCTCTGGACTCTGGAAATAAATATCGAAAGAAACGGCATCAAGTGTTGGTTGAGCGATGGCGCGCAGCGGGCCCCAGAAACCTCTCAGGGGAGCATCGCTGTGTTGGGACAGTCTCCAGGTGTCATCTGAGAACGTGGTGCTGTGGGTGCCGTGAGTCCCCGGGGTGGCAGACGCTACAGGACGTGCTGCCTACAATTTGTCCAGGAAGTTGTCCAGAGCCGGGATGCCTTCCTTCAGGCCCTTGCGCTTTCGGGTCTCCGCCACCACCTGGCTGGGGCGGCTGGTGTTGTCGAAGGGGTCTCCGGGCAGGATCTGCCAGTGGTCAAACACGCACTGGGGGAAGGCCTGACCGCCTGTGTTAGACCTCAGGTCGGCGGTGAAGCCTGCAGAGGGAAGCAAGAGGCTCACTGGGCTGCCAGGAAGGTGGCGGGGCGGGAGGAGCTTCTTCCTCAGCCAGAGTCACCCTGCAAACCAGACACAGCCTGGTGCCCAGCACTTCAAGGGACCGCTCAAAGGCCACTCCTGGGACTCATGCCCCTGCTCATTCTGGATGACCCTGGACGAGACAGCTCAGCTGCTCTACTGGCCCAGAGTCCTTCTCACCCTGAAGATGAGAGAGCCCTCCCTGGTGAATTCAGTGATTTGGGGGTCACATGCCCCATCAGGCCACCTCCTTTAACCCCTTGCTCAGCTTAACTGGGACTCTGTCCCACCTCCCTCGCTTCCCAGGCTCTGTGGGCCACACCAGGCAACTCACCAAAGGACTCATTGACGGGCAGGTACGCCTTGACGACAAACATGGGGGTACCGGCCACCTGAGACTCCTCGAACACGTGGCCCCGCTTCCTGTTCAACACCCCATAGATGCCACCAACCACCTGCTCTGGGCACTGCCGGAATGGAAAAAGATACTGTCAGCGGCCGTCGGGCAGGACAAGAGCAGAGTCAGAGGCGGGTGGGGGGCCTCACCTGGATCTCCACCAGGTAGATGGGCTCCATGAGGCGCGGCTGGGCGGTCAGCACGCTGGCGTAAAGGCAGCGCCGCGCCGTGGGGATGATCTGACCACCTCCGCGGTGGATGGCATCAGCGTGCAGGGTCACGTCGTGGACATCGAAGCGCACGCCCCGCATGTTCTCCTCACACAGCGCGCCCTGTGCGAGGGGAGAGCCGCTGTCAAGGGCCGAATGCACCCTGGCTGATACCCTCCCCACTGAAGGGACCGGCCTTGCCCACCTCAGCCCCATTAGGGTCCTTCTAGAGGCTGGAAGCATGGGTGTGGTCTGCCTCTGGTGAGATGTGCCTCACCTCCTTGGTGGCCCACTGGAAGCCAGCCACCACACTGTCCTTGATCTCGTTGAGGTACTGCACACCCTTGGTGATGTCAGTGAGGATGTTGGGGCCGGTGCCATCGGGCCCAAAGCACCAGATCTTGCGGGCCTCGGCCACATCCCACTCGTACTTCTCGGCCAGGTAGCGTGCCCGCTGCTTGAGCTCCTGGCGGGCAGACACCTCGCCTTTGTCAATGTCCTCAGCCAGACCATCGGGGAAGGGCCGCGCCTTCATGTACAGCCGGTTGTGCTTGTTGGGGGACTTGGAGAGGCAGAGCACGTTGGACTCTTCACTGACCGTCTCACGGTACGAGACGACAGGGTCAGATTTCTGCAGAAAGAAGAGGAAGGTCACACACCTGCCTAGAAGCAGCGGGAACTTAACACGCAGAGGCATCCTAAGAAGATTTTCTCAGTGAGGCAGACTTAATACACCCCGGCAAAGTCACGCCAGTCAGAATTAAGGAGTCAGTGTTGCACTGGCAAACACATCTCACCGCCATCCAGGACAAGCAGCAGGGCTCCACTGAGCTCTCCAGCACAGAAAACCACGGGCTTGTGCAATTCTAAGCACTCGTGGGTGAGAAACAAGGTCTGGAGCAGGCTTGGCCCAACCCCACTGAGCATTTCTATTTGTGGACAGAAGCCAGTGGGATGAGCTGTCTGTGAGGAACTCACAATCAGCCCCGCTGGCTGGGCATGGTGGCTCATGCCTATAATCCTAACAGTTTGGGAGGACCAAGGCAGGTGGATCATGAGGTCAGGCATTCAAGACTAGCGTGGCTGACATGGTGAAACCCAGCCTCCACTAAATATACAAAAATCAGCTGAGCGTGGTGGCAGGCACCTGTCACCTCAGCTACTTAGGACTGAGGCAGGAAAATCACTTGAAGCCGGGGGATGGAGGTTGCAGTGAGCCGAGATGGCGCCGCTGCACTCCAGCCTCCACGACAGGAGCAAGACACCATCTCAAAACAACAAAACAGTCCCATGTGTCTGCAGAAGACCCTAACGAAGAAACCTAAAGAACTAAGTAAGACTCGCTGGGTGCGGTGGCTCACGCCTGTAATCCCAACACTTTGGGAGGCTGAGGTGGGCGGATCACGAGGTCAAGAGATCCGAGACCATCCTGGCCAACATGGTGAAACCCCATCTTGGAGAGAAAAAAAAAACTAACAAGACCAAGTCCAAAATCAAGTCTAGGAGCCTGTACAGAGCCCAGCTCTAAAGCTGAGGGTGGGATTCAGTGCCCAGAGCCCAGTGGAAACAGTCCGTCTCAGCTTGAGGGGCGTGGGGGACAGCTGATCACTGGTGCTGGCAGCTCACCTTGATGGGGATGCAGGCGTGGTCCTCTTCCAGGTCCTTGAGGCAGATCTCCAGGTGCAGTTCGCCAGCACCCGCGATGATGTGCTCTCCCGACTCCTCAATGATGCACTGAAAGGGATGCGTGTCAAAACCAGCACAGGGGGGCAGGGCTGGGAACATACTCCCGGCTTCCCTTTAGCTGGGGAGAAGCTGGACTCTACCAGGACAAGATTTCAGAGGAAGGTGCCGGGATCCTGGGACCACCTGAGGCAGCACGTAGCTCACCGAGGCTTTGTGCCGCTGCTTGGCAGCATGAACTGAAGAAATGTAAGACCACAAGCTACAGTTCACATGCGCAGAGCAGCCTAGGAGACAGTGGTGGCCGCCTGGGCAGGAGTCCCCATTTATAGGACTTCCACCTTCGAGGCATGATCCCCATGCAAGCAGGGGTTCCCAATCCCTCCTTTCCAATCTTACAACCACAGCAATCCACACAGCCACAGATGAGGCCCCAAGCTGTCCCCCGCCCCGCCCAAGTGTCTGCCCCTGGCGGGTGCACTCCACACCCACCTGCACCATGGGGTCGGACTTGGCCAGCCTCTTGAGACCCTCCACCAGCTTGGGCAGGTCAGCCGGGTTCTTGGCCTCCACGGCCACCCTGACGACAGGGCTGACGCTGAACTTCATCACACGCATATTGTGCGCATGCTCGAAGGTGGTGATGGTGCCCGTCTTCACCAGGAACTGGTCCACACCCACCAGGCCGACAATGTTCCCACAAGGCACATCCTCGATGGGCTCCACGTAGCGGCCCATCATCAGGATTGTTCTGGGAAGAAGCACAAGGCGATGGTTCTGCTGGATCCTCTAGGTCCAGGGTGGGTCCCTCTTAGAGTTGGCGGCCCTCCTGCCTGGTCCCCAGGCAGGCAGGTGGCTTCCACAAGGCCCCGACTGCTGCATGGGGGCTGCCAGGAAACACATCCTCTTTGGAGTCACCGCCCTCTCCCTGGGTATGGAACAAGACTGCTGCCACCAACTTGGAGCCCAGGGACACAGATGGGCTAAGGCTTGCTGTGGTCTGGGGCTTGTGGCGTCTCCTGGAACTCCCTCACTACGCCATGATGACAAAAGCCATGGCTGGCACGTGTCACCCTACACTCCATCCATGCTCCTCACTTCAAGCTCCTGACTGGCCGTCACCCAGCTACTCACCTCTGAATTGGCTTCAGGTAGAGATCCTCCTTCTTCCCGGGGGTGTAGTTCGGCCCCATGATCCTGACCTTCAGGCCGGTGGAGACCAGCCCCGAGAAGACCCGTCCGAAGGCGTAGAACCGACCTTTGTCGGAGGTTGGCACCATTTTGGAAATATACATCATAAGGGGGCCTTTGGGGTCACAGCTTTTAATGCCTGAGGGAACAGAGGAAATCCACAAGGTTCATTCCAGCTCGGCTCATCCTTTCGGAACCCTGCAGCCCGTGCAACCTTGGCAATGCCAAGTCTTCCGGCCACAGCCTCAAGCTGCGGCTCAGGCCTGGCCCCCAGGACCACATACCCATGGCAGCCTCGTCGTCCGGGGGCCCCTCGTACAGGAGCTCGCAGCGGTACTTCTGGGCTGTTACAGGGGAGGGCAGGTGTATGGTGATCATCTGCAACAAGGCATCTCCGGCAGGCAGCCAGCGACGCATCACAGCCTGCGGGGCAGAGGGTAGCGCATGAGACACCTGGGGACCCCAGGAATGCCCCATGCATGAGCCAAGGAAGCCAAAGTCAGGAGTCGCCTTCTTCCACAAAGCACGTCCCCTCCTGGAAGGCAGCAGAGGCCAGGCACAAACCTGCCAAGGCCCTCACCCACACCTTTCCCACATGGGGCTGGCTACTGGAATGCGACTTCAGCAGCCCCTAGAGCCTAAAGGGGCAGCTGCTTTCCCTGCCCAGCTGAGGACCTAAGCCCCCAAGCTTGTGCTGTTTGAGCACCCAGAGGACGCAGCGCACGCTGCCCCTATCCCGAGGGCCAAGCCCGGGCCGCACCTTCAGCAGGGGTTTGCCTTCTTTGTCCTTGTCCTCACTATCCAGCTTGATATCCAGCTTCTCTATCAGTTTTGCTGTCTCCTCCTTCTTGAAATTCATGATCGCATCGAACACCTAAATTCACCACCCGGAGACAAGAAAGGACGTTTGCAAACAGCACTAGGATGCCTGCTGCTGCTTCATCAAGAGACCTGGGCAAGAGTGAGGGCAACGCAGGAGTGGGAGCAGGCGTGGCCTGCCCACCAGGGGCCCAGCCAGCTGAGATCAGGACCTGGAGGAGACGTCACAGTAGAGCAGAGGAAAAAAGCCCATTCTGACTTCTAGACAAGTGCACAAACCCTAACTTCATCACTGAATGGTCACCTGTAACCAAAGCCCCAGGTTATCCATCCCCGCCCAACAGAGACAGTCCCAAGGCTCTGGCCTTGCAGTCCAGATCCCAGAAGAGGAACCCTGACTCCACCTCAGTTAGGAGCTCTGCAGTTAGGAGCTGTGCCTCCTCCCGCCTCACGCCTGCCCCACAGGGAGATGGGCCCAGTCAGCTGACAGGCAAGCAAGGGAGCCCCCACGTCCAAGCGCCAATAGTCCAATTGGCACACACAGCGCAGGGTGCTGGCGCAGCCCTCCGCCTACCTTGAAGATGGGGTCCAGGATCAGCTGGCAGAAGGTGCGAGGCAGCTTCTTCCCATCGGGGCTGGTAGCGGACTTGCTGAACTTGCCGGTGGCTGGGTCAAAGTACCTGGCGGGCAGAGGCCAAGCCGAAACCAGTCAGGGCTGCCTGGGGGTGACAGGGGGCTGCCAAGGGGACATGCTTGGGCAGGACTCTGGGGTGACTGACAGACTTGAGCCGCGCTGTCATTGTCGCACCGCACCCCATCTTGGGCAGGGCTCTGTAGGGTGACCGGTGGGCACGAGCCATGCCGTGAATACCGCACCATAACCCTGCGTCACTGTCACTCCCCTCAGGGGTCAGGAACTCCCCACCATATTCCATGGGGCTCACCTGTCACCCCACAGCTTCTTCATCATGTCCTCCACCTTCTTGGCCCGCTCGGCAGGCCCAAGCTGGCCCTCCCCCTTGGCAGCAAACTTGGCCACGTACATCTCGGCAAACTGCTTCAGGGTGAAGGCCCACCCGTGGAGGCCAGACCCGAAGCCCACAGTACCAAGGACAGGATCGATCTGAAAGCGTGAGAAGCAGGAAACAGCAATGAGCAGGGCTCTTGGGCAGAGCCTGCAGCTGCAGGCGGAACACCAGGGGTGCAAGTCTCAGACACTGGATTTCTTCAGTAGACATCAGGTCAAAGTGAAGAAATGGTCAGTCATCACGAACAAGGGGCGATCGCCGCCTGCAGTCCCTCCAACACCCAGGGGCGCCGTTCCCTGAGCCCATCTCCTCTGGTTGCCCAAAGGTCAAGGGCTAGTCAAGTCCGTTGGGAACATGCCAGCCCCCTTCTCTGTCACCCCGTTATTCCTGCCAATAATCCACTTCTGGTCCTCTCAAGTCAACTCTGTCCCCCAACAGCTCCCAAGAACCCCGCTGGGGAAGCAGGCTGCCCAGCCAGGGACGGCCGTACCATGATGTTGCCCATGGGGCCGCTCTCGCCCTCGCCGTAGGTGGAGATGATGACGTTCACGTTCTCCACGATGCGCTGGAAGGTCTGGTAGAGCTCCTCGGGCTCCAGCTGCAGCTCCAGCAGGGCGCGGTCCATCTTGTTCATCATGAGCACGGGCTTGATGCGCTCGGCAATGGCCTGCCGCAGCACCGTCTCAGTCTGCACGCACACGCCTGGGGACGCAGGGGACCGGGCATGCTGTCATCCTCACACTGAGACAGCCCCGGGTTCTGGGCCCTGCCTCAGGACTTGATGCTTACCTGACACACAGTCCACCACCACCAAGGCGCCGTCGGTGACTCGGAGGGCAGCAGTCACCTCCGAGGAGAAGTCCACGTGCCCGGGAGAGTCGATGAGGTTGATGAGGAAGCCAGCACCATCCTTGCTCTGCTTGATGAAGTTCAAGTCGTTCTCCGAGAGCTCGTAGAAGAGGGAGATGGCACTGAGGGAGGGAGGGACCGGTCAGGGGACAGGAGCCACACCTGGCCCAGGGAGGCTGCAATGCTGTCAGAAGCCAGGCTGCTCCTCCCTCCATGACTCATCCCTGGAGAAGCTTCCACAAGAGCCAACCCACCCTTGTCCTTTGCCTCTGCAGTCCCCTCTCCCCAAGACAGGGAACTCCTGGTACCAGCTCTACAGCCAGCTCCTCAGAGCCAGTGCCCTCCTGTCCAGAAGCCCCTCCCAGCGGACTTGGTCCCCCAAGACTCATCACACCCAACTCAAAGTAACACATAAAGGACCCAGCTAAACAGCCAAAGCCTCCAGAGACTCCGACACTTTCCTCCTCATTTCTCCCCCACCCCCAGCAGAAATGAAAAGCTTAAGCCAAAAACCCTCACACTGGCACCAACCAAGAATACAAAGAAGCTGAGGTCACTGTGCTCTGCTCTCACCTTTTAGACTCGCCCTACTCACATCAGGGGCCAGAAACTGTCATGAAATGAATGCTGTCCTGTACAACATAGGACTTTCCCAGCATTCCAAATGCCAGGAACGCCCTCTCCTTCCAAATGTGACAGACAGGAGTCTCCCCAGCATCCCTAGTGCCAGGAATACCCTCCCCTCCCAGCTGTGACAGCAGAACTCTCCAATTATTTCAGGAGTGGAGAAAAGTCCCACAGGGAGGAAGACCACCGAGTTAAGCCCCCTCCTCTTGACACCCCTCCAGCTCCCAGTACCCACATCCCTGTGCCTCTCCAACCTGTCTGGCTAAACTGAACCTCACTCATTCTTCCCAAAAATTAAAAAACCAAGGGAAACAGACATTGTCTAGTTTCCCCCCTCCCACCCTGGCCCAGTGGCCTCCAGCTGCCAGGCCAGCACCTCCCTGCCAGGGTGCAAAGGGCACAGGGAACTCACGTTGACTTGATGGTGATGCAACGCTCCTGCTCGTCCTTCCGGGTGTCAGTGAAGCGTGTCTCCCCGGCCCGGGCAGAGGCAATGATGCCAGCCTTGCACACCAGGGAGTCTGTCAGCGTGGACTTGCCGTGGTCCACGTGGGCAATCACAGACATGTTGCGGATGTTGGCCTTCTTGTCCATGATGGCGCGGATCTGGTCTACCGTGAAGTTCACCTGGGCAAGGAGGGGAAGCTCAGACAAGCTCGCCATTTCCAGGAACACAGCTTGGCATGGAGAAGTCAGTCCAAACGAAACACCAGGCCCAAGGCCAGGATGGGGTCGTTGCTAGGGTGCCCCAAGCCCATCCAATCTTGCCAAACACCCCTGAAGAACCACCACGCAATCTCCAAAGAACCACTGTCAACAAGGGTCATTCAGGATTGACAACCCCGAAACAGAACTCCTTGGGAATACAACCGGGTGGCAGCACATCTCCTTGGTAGGAAGCACAATGCTAAGGAGTATTTAAGGTCAAACACATAAAGGATGGGCCTGCTACCAAAGCCCCCTGCCTCCCCGTTGTCGCCAGGCCACCCACGCTTTCCCGATGAAAAAGCTTCATTATAAAATGCCAGGTTACCCCTCGGCAAGGGAAATCAGACAAGGCCACCCACCCCAGGAGATAACGGGGAGCCTGAACGGCCCTAACAAGCACAAGCCTTCACCTCCTGTCTCAAAAATAGACTAGACATTTGGGACTCAGAGAAGGACCAGCGCCTAAGGCCAGGGGTTAACCTCGGGAGAGGGTATTTGGAGAGGAAAGCGGGGAGCCTTCCAGTCGTCGCTTTGCTCGTTCTGCCATTTCTCTGCTGCCCCTAGTTCTCCGGCGGAAAATCGGTCTCAAACTTGCGGCCCGCGGGTTACATAAAGCTCTTCCCCGTCTCTCCGCTTCCACCGCGGTGCCCGCCATTACAACGCCTGCCACATCATCATTCCCCACCCCCAACCCCGCCACCTCCCCAGCTCCAGCCAGATCAAGCCAAGGTTACGGCGTCCCCGGAAGCGGAGAAGAGGCCAGGCGAACAGCGCGGCGCACAGACATGGCGGCGGCCGCTTCCCCAGCCCCGGCTCCTCCGATCCCACCGCCTCCACGTCTCCTCCAGGCACGGACAGCCCCAGCGTCCCAGACTAGGCAGCGTCGGCCCCGCGGAGGCCCCGTCGCCGTTCCAGGACACCAGTGAGGCAGGGTTACTCACCATGGTGGCGGATGGCAGTGGATTCTTCCAGGTAGATCCGAATGAAGCGAGCCGCGCCGATTATGGCGGCGACGACGGCGGAAGAGAACGCTGACGTCAACACTCAGCATTTTATAGGCGGACGCCGGTTGGGCGGGTCATGTGACTGCTCTGCGGAGGCGGGGCGAAGCATCGCCGCGCAGGCGCACGGAGGAGGGTCTCCTGTTGACCCCTTCGGCGCCGGCGCGGCTGCTCTTGGGTACAGACTGGGCGTCTTGGGGGCGGTGGTCGCCCTCGGTGTGCAGCGTTCAGGTGCACAAAGCAAAGAGCGCCGTTTTAACTGAGAATAAAACCATAGCAACCATATTAGCTTGCAGAATGTCCAGCACTTCTATTGAAACCACATTACAAGATGAATAGTTTGTGGATTATATACCCAAGTCATTTTCCGGGTTTGGCCGTTGTTATGTAAGACGATACCCCCGGGAAAAGCCGAGGAAAAAGGACACTCGCGACCACTCTACTGTTTTTGCAACTCGTTGCCTGTAATTATTTCAAAACATAAAGCTTTATAAGGGGCCGGGGGCGGTGGCTCACGCCCGTAATCCCAACACTTTCGGAGGCCGAGGTGGGTGGATCACCTGAGGTCAGAAGTTCGAGACCAGCCTGGCCAACATGGAGAAACCCTCGTCTCTACTAAAAATACAGAAAAATTAGCTGGCGTGGTGGCAGGCGCCTGTAATCCCAGCTACTCGGGAGGCTGAGGCAGGAGAATCACTTGAATCCAGGAGGCGGCGGAAGCTGCAGTGAGACGAGATCGCGCCATAGCACTTCAGCCTGGGCAACAAGAGCGAAACTCCGTCCCGGAAAAAAAAAAAAAAAGAAGAAGCAGGCATCGAAATCACTGATCCCACAAATGCATACTGAGCATCTATGCACCAGGCATTGTTAGGGGTTTTGTAGATACAGCAGTGAACAAAACACCTTGCTAGCTTGACCACACTGCGTGTTTCTTCTAAGAGCTACTAGGATTTGTCTGTGCCTCAGTTTCCTCGTCTGTAAATCGAGGGTGATCAATACCACCCTATTGTTTGGGGGAGAGTAAAACAAACTAAATACATCTAAAAGAATTAGCATCGTGCCTGATATCCAACGGTCAATTAACGCTATTTTAATTAGCTAATATTGCTATTAATAAAACAGTTACTTATTTCAGGACTGTTTTTACCATGTCCCAGGCACCCGGCTAAGCGCTTTACTGGAGCAATTTCATTTTCTATTTCATTTCCTGTCCAGCGGGGGGCGCAAGAAGACTGTTCAGCATTTGTGTCCTAATCTGACCCTAAGAAACAATTGAATGTATTTCATCTCTTTGGTTCAAGGGAATGAATTGGCGTTGAATTGAGTATCTCTATTCTCTATGAAGAGTCCAGCCAACGTTCTGCACACAGTAGGCACTCAGTATTTCTTGCATGAACGATGTTCTCGCAGTGCAAATGAACCCCCTGCGGTAAATCCCTAAACTCACTTTGTGAAACAGGAGAGCGACTGCAGTGTTCTTCCTGGGCTGGGAGAGGGGGAGGTGTGGGACCACAAAAAGTCATGCAAATTCCAGGCTGGACTCTAAAATAAACCTGTACATGCCTCCCCCTCGCAAATGCTTCGGGCACTTTGCTTTACAAAGCGCCATCAACCTTGGCTCTCATTTAATCGATGATTGATCTTGCTATCACCATTTAACCCAGGGGAAAACTGAACGGATTGAAGCTGTGAAAGGCAGAGGGCGTGGCAGGGAGCAGGTGCGAGCGCTCGGGGTCCTTAACCACCTACACCTGCGTCCGAGACCCGTCTACTGTTATAAGTCAAGCGCATGCGCCATTTGTTCTTTTCTTCTTTTTTCTTTTCTTTTCTTTTCTGAGACAGAGTCTGGCTCTGTTGCCAGGCTGGAGTGCACTGGCGGGATGTCATCTCACCACAACCTCCACCTCCCTAATTCAAGCGATTCTCCTGCCTCAGCTTCCTGAGTAGCTGAGATTACAGGTGCACACCACCATACCTGGCTAATTTTTGTGTTTTTAGTAGAGACGGCATTTCACAATGTTGGCCAGTCTGGTCTCAAACTCCTGACTTTATGATCCGCTCCCCACAGCCTCCCAAAGTGCTGGGATTTACAGGCGTGAGCCACTGCGCCCAGCCTTGGGGATGAGTTTTTAATCTGGTTTTGATTTCTTAATAAAATTCTTTAAAATCTTTAAATGCACTTAGCATGCACTACGTGTCGTGTTCCCTATTAGGCGCTTCACAGTCGTTTTTTTCCTTGCAAAGTGGGGACCTTTCAGAGATGTAATGCAAAGGTTCTCATTAAAAGAGGTGTTACGCTGGGTGTGGTGGATCACGCCTGTAATCTCAGCACTTTGGGCGATCGAGGCGAGCGGATCACGAGGTCAGCAGTTCAAGACCAGCCGGGCCAAAATAGCAAAACTCTGTCTCTACTAAAATACAAAAATTAGCCGGACGTGGTGGTGAGTGCCTGTAATCCCAGCTAGTCAGGACGCTGAGGCAGGAGAATCGCTTGAACCTGGGAAGGCACAGGTTGCAGTGAGTCAGGATCAGGCCACTGCACTCCAGCCTGGGCGACAGAGCAAGACTCTGTCTCAAGCAATAAACATAATAATAATAAAAAAGAGGCCGAGCGCGGTGACTCACGCCTGTAACCCCAGCATTCTGAGAGGCGGTGGGAGGATCACAAGGTCAAGTGCTCGAGACCATCCTGGCCAACATGGTGAAACCCCGTCTCTACCAAAAATACAAAAATTAGCCAGACGTCATGGCAGGTGCCTGCAATGCCGTCTCAAAAAAAAGGTCGTGGGGGGGAGGGGGGGGCTGTGGATCCCAGAACTTAATAAAAAAGGGGTTGAATTTGTTCTCGTGTGCATGGATTGCTTATTGAAAAATTCGAATATCATGTAATTTAAAAAACTAAGAGACAGTGCAAGGGAAAGACGGAAAATTTCAAGCCCACAGCTGCAGGGAGGAAGCCAGCTGTTGGCAGGGAAGGATCTATCCCCATATTCACGAATAGCAGAATCCTGGAGTACCACAAGCAGCCACAACCATGTCAGCTGTAATAAGTACTGTAATAAATACGGGCTGGGTTTAAAGGGTGGGGACCAAGAATAAAATTCACCTCTGCAGGGAGGCTCCGCTGCGCATGCGCCTGCTGCGGCGCCAGGAGGCCCCCGAGACGGCAGCAGCGGCCCCTGCTGACCGGCAGTCGCCAGTGCACGTGGACGCCTCGACACAGCTTTTTTTTTTTTTGAGAGTCTTGCTCTGTCGCCCAGGCTGGAGTGCAATGGCACGATCTTGGCTCACTGCAACCTCCGCCTCCCGGGTTCAAGCGATTTTCCTGCCTCAGCCTCTCGAGTAGCTGAGATTACAGTCGACTGCCACCACGCCCGGCTCATTTTCTGTATTTTAGTAGAGGCGAGGTTGCACCCACCATGTTGGCCTTGCTGGTCTCAAACTCCTGACCTGGTGATCCAATGGCCTCGGCCTCTCAAAGTCCTGGAATTACAGGCGTGAGCCATCACACCCAGCCAACACTGCCTTTTAATTCCTTACTGAGCGCTTACTAGGTCCTAACCTCACTGCCCTTTTCTATTTTTATTATTTATTTATTTATTTATTTATTTTTTGCCCTTTTCTTTTAATCTTTCAAGCTTTTATTTATTCACTGCCCTTTAAATCAAATCCTTCACCTAACCCACCCACACCCTCGGCTTTGGGTGGCCTCCCTTACACCCGAGAAAACTGAGACTCAGCGAAGTTAAGGCATTTGCCCAAGGTCGCAGAGCTACTAAAGGCTCGGTCAAATCTGACTCGAGGAGTCATTGAATCAGGAAAGAGCCCTGCCCTGCAACTGTTGCCCAGATTTGGGAAAATGAGCCAGAAGGAGGAAGGGGGCAGAGCAAGAGAAAAATCATCATCATAATAATAAAATGAGCCGAGCGAGGCGGCTCATGCCTGTAATCGCAGCACCCTGGGAGGTGGAGGCGGGCAGATCACCAAAGGATAGGAGTTCGAGACCAGCCTGGCCAACATGGCGCAAACCCGTCTCTACTAAAAATACAAAAATTACCCGGGTGCGGTGATGCGGGTAATCCCAGCTACTGAGCAGACTGAGGCAGAAGAATCACTTGAACCCGGGAGGTGGAGACTGCAGTGAGCCAAGATTGGGTCACTGCTCTCCAGCCTGGGTGAGAGCAAGACTCTATCTCAAAGAAAAAAAAATGGGGGAAAACAAAGCCAGACATGCTGAGTTTACTTTTTTTTTTTTTCCTTTCTTTGCCGCGTTTCCAGACAGACGTGCTGAGTTTGAACTCAGCTTCTGCCCTCTCTGGCTGTGTGATCTTCGGTGAGTTACTCAACCTCTCTGAGCCACAGGTGCTGCATGTAAAGTATTGAATCATAACAGAAGTGGTTTTGTAGGGCTCTTGTGAGATTTAAAGAAATTAGTAGGGCAGGCATGGTGGCTCACGCCTGTCATCCCAGCACTTTGGGAGGCCGAGGTGGGCAGATCATGACGTCAGGAGTTCGAGACCAGTCTGACCAACATGGTGAAACCCCGCCCGTACTAAAAATACAAAATTAGCTGGGCATGGTGGCGCGTGCCTGTATTCCTAGCTACTCCGGAGGTTGAGGCAGGAGAATCGCTTGAACTAGGGAGGCGGGGGTTGCAGTGAGCTGAGATGGCACCATTGTACTCCAGCTTGGGTAACAAGAGCAAAGCTCCATCTCAAAAAACAACAACTAATAATATATTTTTTTTAAATAAAGATGGGGCTTCACCATGTTGGTCAGGCTGTTCTTGAACTCCTGACCTCAGGTGATCCGCCTGCCTTGGCCTCCAAAGTGCTTGGATTACAGGCATGAGCCACCATGCCCAGCCAATAATTTTTTTAAATGAAAATATAAAGAAATTAATAGAAATAGACATGGTGGCTCACACCTGTAACCCCAGCACTTTGGGAGGCCAAGGTGGGCAGATCACCTGAGGTCAGGAGTTCAAGACCAGGCTGGCCAACATGGGGAAACCAATCTCTACAAAAAATACAAAAATTAGCTGGGCGTGGTGGCACATGCCTGTAGTCCCAGCTACTCGGGAGGCTGAGACGTGGGAATCCCTTGAACCCAGGAGGCAGAGGTTGCAGTGAGCCAAGATCATGCCATTTTACTCCAGCCTGGGCAACAAGGGCAAAACTCCATCCAAAAAAAAAAAAGAGAGAGAGAGAAAGAAAGAGAAGGGGAGGAAGAAGAAAGGAAGGAGGGAAGGGGAGGAAGAAGGGAAGGTGAGGAAGGAAGGAGGGAAGGAGGGAAGGAAGGAGGGAGGGGGAGGAAGGGAGGAAGGAGGAAAAGGGAGGAAGGAAGGAAAGAAGAAGGGAAGGAAGGAAGGAGGGAAGGAAGGAAAGAAGGAAGAAGGGAAGGAGAGAAGGGGGAGGGAAGGAAGAAGGAAGGAAGGAAGGATGGACAGGAGTTCCAAGCAAAAGCTGGTACTTCTGACCACAGGGCTATGCAGCCCCTTTATGGTGAATATGATTCATGCAGCCCCAGATGACTGAGGCTTAAACACAGGGTCTCTGTGTGTGCCGAGCTCCCCCTTCCGCCGAGGGCTGCCAGTGCAACCTCAGGGACGTGCGGCAGAGCCCCAGCACCTGTTTCGCATTTCTTTGTTGTTGTGGCCGCCCTGGGGGCCTCCAGGCTAGGGGACTTTCCACTGGGCCACTCCCATCTTGCCGGCAAACACTCCCATCAGTCTTTCCTCTGGTTTTCAACTTCTCCCGAAACCCAGTTCCTAACATAACTCAGCCCCCAGCACTCCCTGGTCAAGCAAACCTGGGACACAGCTGGAAGAGTCACACAGAAATCCCAGCCCTCAAGAGACGGTGGAGGGGTCACAGCTAGTCAAATATCTGCACAAGTGGAGGTTCTCAAATTGTGCTGGGAGGGCGAGGAAGGCTGAGTAAGGAGAGGGCATCATAGAGGAGGATAGGCCGGGCGCGGTGGCTCACACCTGTAATCCCAGCACTTTGAGAGGTTAAGGCACGTGGCTCACCTGAGGTCAGGAGTTCGAGATCAGCCTGGCCAACGTGGCGAAACCCCATCTCTACTAAAAACACAAAGATTAGCCGGGTGTGGCGGCGGGCGCCTGTAGTCCCTCAGTCAGGAGGCTGGTGCAGGAGAGTTGCTTGAATCAGAGAGGGATAGGTTGCAGGGAGCTGAGATCACGCTACTGCACTCCAGGCTTCATGACGGGAGCAAGACTCCGTCTCAAAAAAAAAAAAACAAAACAGGAGAGGATTGAGATCCAGCATGGGGGATCAAGGAGGGCTTCCTGGAGGAGGTGATTTTTGCTTTAAATTTTTTTTTTTTTCAGACAGAGTCTTGTTCTGTCACCCAGACTGGAGTGCAGTGGCATATTGGCTCACTACAACCCCCACCTCCTGGGTTCAGGCAATTCTCCTGCCTCAACCTCCTGAGTAGCGGGGATTACATGCACCCACCACCATCCCTGGATAATTTATTTTTTTTTGGATTTTTAATAGATTCGGGGTTTCACTATGTTGTTGAGGCTAGTCTCGAACTCCTGACCTCAAGTGATCCACCCACCTCGGCCTCCCAAAGTGCTGGGATTACAGGTGGGAGCCACCGCTCCCGGCCTGAGTAGGTAATTTTTAAGCTGTTACTTGAAAGAGAAAAAAGAGCTAATTAAACAAAAGTACAGAGAGGAATCCAGGCTGCGAGGACCACACAGGTGCAAATCCCCGAGGGGGGAGTCAGGCTTGAGAAGTTGCACAGGGGTGGAACAGAGTGGCTCATGCCTATGAGCCCAGCAGTCTGGGAGGCTGAGGTGGGCAGATTACGTGTGGTCGGGAGTTAGAGACCAGCCTGGCCAACAGAGCAAGACCCTGTCTGCACTAAAAATACAAAACTTAGCCGGGTGTGATGATGGATGCTTGTAATCCCAGCTACTAGGGAGGCTGAGGCACAAGAATCGCTTGAACCCGGGAAGCGGAGGTTTCGATGAGCAGAGATGGCACCACTGTGCTCCAGCCTGGGTGACAGAGGAAGACTCCGTCTCAGAAAAAAAAAAAAAAAAAAGACTTTGCACAGGGCCAGCGTAGTGGCTCACGCCATTAATCCCACCACCTTGGGAGGCCAAGGCAGGAGGATCACTTGAGCCCAGGAGTTCCAGCAACCAGTGAACTACGATCCTGCCCACTGCACTCCAGCCTGGATGACAGAGCCAGACTACTGCCTGGCATATCATTGTCTCTTAAAAAAATAACGAAATTTTCTCTTAAAAAAGAAAACAAAACTTTTTTTGTTTGTTTGTAGAAAGTGATTTATTTAAAGACAGAAAGAAACAGGAGAAGAGAGAAAGAAACAGCTAACTCTCACACTGAGTGAGAGAATCCAGAAAGATGGGACCCAGGAGAGGAAAGCAGCTTCCACACTGAGTGGAAAGGAATAAGAGCGATGGAGTTTAGGAGGGGAAGACAGGCTTCCACGAGAGTGTGTGGAAGGGGACTCCAGAGGGGAGATCCAGGAGAGAGACGGCTTCCACGAAGAGAGTGTCCGTGGAAGGGGACCCAAACATGGAGTCCCTCTTTTTTTCTTTTTTCTTTTTTTTTTTTTTGAGACGTAGCCTTGCTCTGTGTCCCAGGCTGGAGTACAATGGCACAATCTCAGTTCACTGCAACTTCCGCCTCCTGGGCTCAAGCGATTCTCCTGCCTCAGCCTCCCAAGTCCCTGGAACTACAGGCACCCGCCACCATGCCCTGTTCATTTCTGTATTTTTAGTAGAGATGGAGTTTCACATGTTGGCCAGGCTGGTCTCGAACGCGTGGCCTCCAGTGATCTGCTGGCCTCGGCCTCCAAAAGTGCTGGGATGACAGGCGTGAACCACCTGGCTCGGCCGCCCCAAGGTTCCCCCATCTAAGACATTGCCGGGCTGGTCTGGAACTATCGGCTCAAGTGATTCCCCTGCCTCAGACTCCTGAGCAGCTGGTGTCACAGGCAGGAACTCCTGCACCTAACTAACCCCCAGTGTGGATTCTGCCCCAAGGGGATACCTAGAAACTTCTGGAGATATGCAGGGATCTCACAACTTGGGGCGCTCCTGGGATAGAGTGGGTAGAGACCAGGGAAGCTGCTCAGTGCCATGGAGCACGCAGGACTCGCCTCCTCCATCCCTCCCCACTCAGGGTGTGGATTGCAATGTGTGCAGCCTCCTGGGACCTCAGCAGGGCACAGGATCAAGGGACACAGAGTCTCTTGGAGGTCTGCAGAATCCCTAACCGGGGGGGGATCTCAGCCAAGGTTGATCCTGCCTCCCCAGGGGACACTGGCAAGGACTGGGGACATTTGTGCTTGTCCTGGCAGAGTGGGTGCTGTTCAAGACGGCCCCACCCAAGAGAATCATCTAGCCCAACTGTCAATAGTGCTGTGATTGGCCGGGCGCGGTGGCTCACGCCTGTCATCCCACCACTTTTGGAGGCTGAGGTGCGCGGATCACGAGGTCAGGAGATCAAGACCATCTTGGTTAACACGGTGAAACCCCGTCTCTAGTAAACACACAAAAAAATAAGCCAGGCATGGTGGCACACGCCTGTAGTCCCAGCTGCTTGGGAGGCTGAGGCAGAAGAAACGCTTGAACCACGTGCCACTGCACTCCAGCCTGGACGACTGAGCAAACCTCCATCTCCAAAAAAAAAAGCAGCGCTGAACATGATGTTTAAAATTATGAAACGCAGAAACTATTTCAGAGTTGCTACGCAGATTGTATTCTCTTAGTCCACCCACACTTACAGAGCACTTTCTGCTAGGCATTTACTGAGGTACTGGGGATACAGACCTGGTGGGGCGGACACCCTAGTGAAGGTAACAGCAGGGAGGTGATAGGGCAGGCTGTGCAGGACCCTGTGGGCCTCAGAGAAGACTGGCGCTTCTATCTGGAGGAAGGTGGGAGCCACCTAGGGCGGTGGGCAGAGACATGGGGTATGACTCAGGTGCGCTCACCCGCGCCCTCTGCTGGCTGCTGCAGGGAGAACAGAAGGAGGCTGCGATTTGCGCCACAGGCCCTGGAAACCCACCGTTATCAGCAGTGGGCACCTGGACCCTTTCCACTGCCGCATAGGAGCTGGAGGACGTGGGGAACAGATGCCAACATGATGTTCATTTGGCCTCCCATGGTGTGAGTTTGTTGTTTGCTTGAGACAGAGTCTTGCTCTGTGACTAGGCTGGAGTGCCGTGGCTCAACCTCCACTCACTGCAACCTCACCTCCCAGGTTCAAGCGATTCTCCTACCTCAGCCTCCGCAGTAACTGGGACTACAGGCGCAAGCCACCACACCCGCTTCACTTTTGTATGTTTAGTAGAGATGGGGTTTTACCATGTTGGCCAGGATGGTCTCAATCTCTTGACCTCAAGTGATCCGCCTGTCTCAGCCAAAGTGCTGGGATTACAAGCGTGAGCCACCACGCCTGGCCTTTAATATTGGCGTGTCGCTTAGGAATACGTTCAGCCGCAAGTACCATAAGGCACAATTTTTATTGGGAGGCAGGATCTTGCTGGGTCACCCAGGCTAGAGTGCAGTGGCACAAACATCTCCCCAGGCTCAAACGATGCTCCTGCCCGAGGCTCCTGAGGAACTGGAACCACAGGTGCAGGCAGTCACGCTGGGCTACCATTTTTTTTTTTTTTTTTTTTTTTTTGTAGAGATAGGGTCTCACTATGTTTCCCAGGCTGGTCTGAACCTTCTGGGCTCAAGCAAGGCTCCCATCTTGGCCTCCCAAAATGGTGGGATTACAGGCGCAAACCAGGGTGCCCAGCCATATGTAACCTTTTACAACTGGCTTCTTTCAATCAGTCTAACATTTTCTTTCTTTCTTTTTTCTTGAGACAAAATTTCAGTCTTCTTGCCCTGGCTGGAGTGCAATGGCACAATCTCGGCTCACTGCAACCTCTGCCTCACTTTAAGCAATTCTCCTGCCTCAGCCTCCCAAGTAGCTGGGATTACAGGCATGCGCCACCACACCTGGCTAATTTTCTTTTTTTCTTTTTTTTTTTTTTAGTAGAGATGGGGTTTCTCCATGTTGGTCAAGCTGGTCTCGAACTCCTGATCTCAGGTGATCTGCCCACCTTGGCCTCCCAAAGTGCTGGGATGACAGGCGTGAGCCACCACACCAGCTAACGTTTTCTTTTCTTTTGTCTCTTTCTATTTTATTTTCTTTCTTTTTTTTGACACAGGGTCTTGTTCTGTGGCCAAGGCTGGAGTGCAGAGGTGGAATCACAGATCACTGCAGCCTCAAACTCCTGGAATCAAGTGATCCTTCCACCTTAGCCTCCTGAGTAGCTGGGACTACAGGCATACATCACGTGCCTAATTTTTTTATTTCTATTTTTGTAGAGATGGGGTCTGGCTAAATTGCCCAGGCTGATGTGAAACTCCTGGCTTCAAGCAATCCTCCTGCCTCTGCCTCCCAAATTACTGGGATTACAGGGGAAAGCTACCACACTCAGCCTAGCATAAGGTTTTCTTTTTTTGTGGTTGTTTTGTTTTTTGAGACAGAGTCTTGCTCTGTCATCCAGGCTGGAGTGCAATGGCCTGATCTCAGCTCACTGCAACCTCTGCCTCCTGGGTTCAAGCGATTCTCCTGCCTCAGCCTCCCAAGTAGCTAGGACTACAGGCAACTGCCACCACATCTAGCTAATTTTTTTATTTTTAGTAGAGACGGAGTCTCACCATGTTGGTCAGGCTGGTCTCGAACTCCTGAACTCAGGTGATCCGCCCACCTTGGCTTCCCAAAGTCCTGGGATTACAGGCGTGAGCCACTGTGCCTGGCTTGGGTACAAAATTTTCAAGGTTCATCCACGTTGGAGTGTGTGTCACAGACCTTCATTCTTTCCATGGTTGAATAATATTCCATTATGTGGGCCGGGCATGCTGCCTCCTGCTTATATTCCCAGTACTTTCTGAGAGGTCAACTTGGGAGGATTTTCCTGTCTCTATTTTTTAAAAATAAAAATGGGCCAGGTGCAGCGACTCACCCCTGTAATCCCAGAGCTTTGGGAGGCCACAGCAGGCAGATCATTTGAAGGCAGGAGTTTGAGACCACCCAGCCAACATTGTAAAACTTCATCTCATTTTTTTTTTTTAAAGAGGGGGCTCAGCTATGTTGCCCCGGCTGGAGTGCAGTGGCTATTCACAGGCACGATCCCACTACTGATCAGCACGGGAGTTTTGATCTGCTCGGTTTCCGACCTAGGCCGTTTCACCCTTCCTTAGGCAACCTGGTGGTCACCCGCTCCGAACTTAGTGCGACACCCGATCGGCATAGCGCACTACAGCCCAGAACTCCTGGGCTCAAGCGATCCTCCAGCCTCAGCCTCCTAAGTAGCTGGGACTACAGGCACCCGCCACCACGCCCGGTGTGAAACTCCATCTCTACTGAAAATATAAAAAAATTTTGGCTGGGGATGGTGGAACACGCCTGTAATCCCAGCTATTCAGGAGGCTGAGGCTCGAGAATTACTTGAAGCGTAGAGACGGAGGTTGCAGTGAGCCAGGATCACGCCAGTGCACTCCAGCCTGGACAGCATGGAGAGACTCTGTCTTAACTAAAAATTAAAATTAAAATTAAAAAAATAGCCGGGCGCGGTGGCTCACGCCTGTAATCCCAGCACTTTGGGAGGTCGAGGCGGGTGGATCACAAGGTCAGGAGTTCGAGACCAGCCTAGCCAAGATGTTGAAACCCCGTCTCTACTAAAAATACAAAAACTCGCTGGGCGCGGTGGCACGCGCCTGTAATCCCAGCTACTCACGAGCCTGAGGCAGGAGAATCACTTGAACCTGGGAGGCGAAGGTTGCAGTGAGCAGAGATCACGCCATTGCACTCCAGCATGGGTGAGAGTGAGACTCTGTCTCAAAAAAATAAATAAAAATAAATAAAAATATTCCATGTGTGGATGCATCACGTTCCTTGGTTGGTCCCACCTGTGGACTATTTGGAATGATGGCTCTATGAAGGTGATAAGCATTATATGTTTTCACGAATTTTTTTTTTTTTTTTTTTCTGAGACAGAGTCTTGCTCTGTCGCCCGGGCTGGAGTGCAATGGCGCGATCTCGACTCACTGCAGCCTTTGCCTGCCGGGTTCAAGCGATTCTACTGCCTCGGCATCCCGAGTAGCTGGGATTACAGGCGCGCGCCACCACGCCCGGCTAATTTTTTTGTATTTTTAGTAGAGCAGGGGTTTCGTCACGTTGCCCACGCTGGTCTCGAACTCCGAGGTCAGGCAGTTCGCCCGCCTCGACCTCCCAAAGTGCTAGGATTACAGGCGTCAGCCACCGCACCCGGCCTTGGGTATACACACCCAGGAGTGGGATTGCTGCCTTGTTAATGTTTCTCAGGGAGCAAAAGATAACTGAAACAATTACCCTTCCAGGTAAAAAGTCCCAGCTGCCAGGGTGCATCCGTTATAGCAGCGGCGTCGAGAGCTCCAGCTCATTTTAACGCTCTGTCTTGCTCTCCCCAGAGTAACGCCTTCAGCCAGCCTCCTAACCCAAGGCGTCCACCACCACGTCCACATCTCAGCCAATAGGAAAAAGGAAAAAGAAAAACAGGAAGAGAGTTTACACGCCAGGCCTGCTATTGGTCAGAAGTGTGTCACGTGATCTCACTCAGCTGCAAGGGTGGCTGGGACACGTAGTCTTTTTCTTCCCTGGGAGGCCGTGTGCTTGGCTTAAAATTCTTTTTCCTTTCCCTCCCTCCCTTTTTTCCTTCCTTGTTTCTTTCTTTCCTTCTTTCTTTCTTTTTTTTTCTTCTGACACAGAGTCTTGCTGTGTTGCCCAAGCTGCAGGGTGCAATGATGCCTTCATAGCTCATTCTAGCCTTGAACTCCAGCGTTCAAGCAATCCTTCTGTGACGTGGTAAAAGCCACGGGTTGGAGAGACGCGAGTCCTCCGTGGTCGCCGGCAATAAAAACCCTGCAATTTGGCATACTTTTGTCTTGGTGTTGACTTTCTATGCTCAGTTCAGTACAACACTTCTGCCTCAGCCTCCATAGTAGCAAGCATGCACCACCACATCCAGGTAATTTTTAATTCTTTTAGAGTTGGCACCTCACTATGTTGCCCAGGCTGGTTTTATACTACTAACTTCTGCCTCTGTTGTTTTGTTTTATTTTATTCTAGAGACAGGGTCTTGCAGTGTTGCCCAAGCTGGTCTTGAAATCCTGGGTTCAAGGGATCCTCCCATTTCAGTTTCTCAAGGTGCTGAATTACAGGCATGAACCATCACATGCAGCCAGTTTTTTTGTTTTTGTTTTGAGTCTTGTTCTATCACCCAGACTGGAGTGCAATGGCGCGGCCTCGGGTCACAGAAGAATCACTTGAACCAGGGAGTCGGAGGTTGCAGTGAGCCAAGAATGCGCCACTACACTCCAGCCTGGACGACAGAGCGAGACTTCATCTCAAAAAAAAAAAAAGAAAAGAGAAAGCATCAAAGAAGAAGCACTTTTTTTTTTTTTGAGACAGAGTTTCGCTCTTGTTGCCCAGGCTGGAGTGCAATGGTGTGATCTTGGCTCACCCCAACCTCTACCTCCCGGGTTCAAGCGATTCTCCTGCCTCAGCCTCCCAAGAAGCTGGGATTATAGGCAAGCGCCACCACACCCGGCTAATTTTGTATTTTTAGTAGAGACAGGATATCTCTGTGTTGGTCAGGCTGGTCTCGAACTCCTGACCCCCAGCCTTTTTTTTTTTTTTTTAAATTAAGAGGCCAGGCAGGGTGGCAACAAGAGCACAACTCCATTTCCAAAAAAAAGGAGTATATATGAGACCGGCCTGGCCAACATGGTGAAACCCCATCTCCACAAAAAATGCAAAAAAATTAGCTAGGCATGGTGGCGTGTGCCCGTAAAACCAGCAATTCAGGAGGCTGAGGTGGGAGGATTGCTTGAGCCTGGGAGACGGAGGTTGCAGTGAGCCAAGATTGTGCCCCTGCACTCTAGCCTCCGAGACAGAGTGAGACCCTGTCTCAAAAGAAAGAAAGAAAGAAAGTAGGTGGTTATGCCTATGAAAGAGACTTCTGTGTCCCTGAGAACATGGCCTGAGGGTGGGGTGGTGGGAAAGAGAACACATTCTTAACTCTCAATTCAATTACTTCCTTGTTTATTTATGTTTAGACAGGATCTTGCTGTTACTCAGGCTGGAGTACTCTGGCGTGACCAGAGCTCCCCACCGCCTTGACCTCCCAGCTCAAGCAGTTATCCCACCTCAGCCTCCCTATCAGCTGGGACTAGAAGTTCACACCACCATGCCCGGGTACTTTTTAGAGTTTTGTAGAGATGGGGTGTGACTACATTGCCTAGGCTGGTCTTGAACTCTTGAGCTCAAGCAATCTTCCCTCCTCAGCCTCCCAAAGTGCTGGGATTCCAGGTGTGAGCCCTGGCACCCAACTAACTACTAATTAGATTTGATTTGTTTCTACAATGTTTTATTTATTTATTTACATTTTTTTGTTTCAGATGGAGTCTCATTTATTGCCCGGGCTGGAGTGCATTCACATGATCTTGGCTCACTGCAACCTCTGCCTCCTAGGTTAAAGCAATTCTCCTGCCTCAGCCTCCCGAGTAGCTGAAATTAAAGGTGCGCACCACTATGCCCAGCTAATTTTTGTTGAGAAATGTTAAGTTTATGAATATTGATGAACGCTGAGTGTATGATAGAATATATCATTTGCTAGGAAAAACGATGGCAAGGAAAACCTAGGCACCCCCCCACCAAGTAGAAAACTACTTAGGGTGTTCCAAAGTGGCAGGACAATGTCTAAATATCATACACTGTTTAAAACAATTCTTTGGTTGGGCACAGTGGCTCACGCCTGTAATCCCAGCACTTCAGGAGGCCGAGGTGGGTGGATCACAAAATCAGGAGATCGAGACCAGCCTGGCCAACGTGGTGAAACCATCCCTACTGAAAATACAAAAATTAGCTGGGTGTGGTGGTACATGCCTGTAATCCCAACTACTTGGGAGGCTGAGGCAGGAGAATCGCTTGAACCTGGGAGATGGAGGTTGCAGTGAGCCGAGATCCTGCCATTGCACTCCAGCCTGGCGACAGAGCGAGACTCTGTCTCAAAAAAACAAAAACAAAGCCAGGCGTGGTGGCTCACGCCTGTAATCCAAGCACTTTGGAGGCCAAGGTGGGCAGATCAGCTGACGTCGGGAGTTCAAGACCAGCCTGACCAACAATGGTGAAACCCTGTCTTTAAAATAAATAACTAAATAAATTAATTAAATTTAAAAAAATTTAAAAAAACAAAAAACAAAAAAAACCCCCACAATTCTTTTTCTTTTTTTTTTCCCCCTCACCCGCCCCCAAAAACCACAGTTCTTTAAGCTAGCTGACCCTTCCCTCATGGAGAATACTTTTTAGGTCATCTGTGATCAGTGGTAAGCAGGCACCAGCTGCCTACTTGGCGTGTTTTGTGTTATGAGAAAATTCTGAACACCTGTTTGTCAATGAGGATCACCCGTTCAGGGAG
Organism: Cheracebus regulus; assembly: GCA_963574635.1. Lineage (NCBI taxonomy): Eukaryota > Metazoa > Chordata > Mammalia > Primates > Pitheciidae > Cheracebus > Cheracebus regulus. Next base: position 23,891 of record CAUYQU010067431.1, on the reverse strand, counting down.
AATAAATGCGTGGGTCAGCGTCTACTCAGGGCTTTCAGCCTGGAATGCTGTCAGCCCCTGAGGCTGTCAATTGGGAAGGCTGCTGGCCCCCCGATATACCCACCTTGCTGTTCTATCTCTCAGTTCCTTCACCGCCGCCCGGGTGGGGGTCTCTACAGCCGAGCTGGTACTCAGTATGTTGTACTTTTGGTGGAGACGGGGTTTCACCATGTTGCAGGGTCTGGTTGTGAAATCCCGACCTCAGGTGATCCTCTCGCCTCGCCTCCCCAAGTGCTGGGATTACAGGAGTGAGCCACGGTGCCCAGCCCACAATCTGTTTTCGAGCCAGAAAATGCAATCAATTGTGATAATACATTGCTATGTATCGAAATGTATATACACAAACACATATAACTTTAAGATGCTTTTAACATGCAGCTAACACCAAATTCAGTTTCATAAGTATTCCTGCCCAGGAAATGACTCCATTTACTTAAGTGCAAAAGGGAATAACTGGATCTGTATGTATATCTGCCTCTCCCCAACTATCTCTATGTATCTTACATAACAGTGGAGGTGGTTTGTGAAGTTTGTCAGAATCGCAAAGGCTCCGATTTAGATCTGATGAATTCTGTCCTAAAACAGGCTGTAAAGCTTTAAATTGGTCGTGTGGGGATTTTCCAAAGCCTCCCTCTCTGCCTTCGTCTGTCTACCCCCATCAGTGTCTGAACTTGTTCTGTATTTAGCTTCATTTTTTTTTTTTTTTTTTTTGAGATGGAGACTCCCTCTGTCACCCAGGCTGGAGTACAATGGCGAGATCGCCTTCTCTCTCTCTTTTTTTTAAATTTATTTTTTAAAGACGGGGTTTCACCATGTTGGTCAGGCTGGTCTTGAACTCCCAACCTCAGGTGATCCGCCGGCCTTGGTCTCCAAAGTGCTTGGATTACAAGGCATGAGCCACAACACCCGGCCAATGGCGAGATCTCGGCTCACTGCAACCTCCGCCTCCCGGGTTCAAGCGATTCTCCTGCCTCAGCCTTCTGAGTAGCTGGGATTACAGGCGTGCGCCACCACGCCCAGCTAATTTTTGTATTTTTGGTAGAGACGGGGTTTCACCATCTTGGCCAGGCTGGTCTCGAATTCCTGACCTCAGGTGATCTGCCCACCTCAGCCCCTCAAAGCACTGGGATTGTAGGTGTGAACCACTGTGCCTGGCCCTGTAATTAGCTTTTGATGGTGTTGTTCATCTCTCTCCTGGAATGTCAACTGCATGAGAACAGGGAATTTTGCCCATTGTCAACGCTGTGTCTAAGTATCTCTAAAAAAGGTTAGCAAACCACAGCCCTCAGCCCTAATCTGACACCTTTATTATTATTACTATTATTATTTTTAAAGATTGGGTTTCGCCATGATGGCCAGGCTGGTCTTGAACTCCTGACCTCAGGTGATCCACCCACCTCGGCCTCCCAAAGTGCTAGGATTACAGGCGTGAGACACCGCGCCTGGCCCTTTATTATTTTTGAGACAGTCTTGCTCTGTCACCCAGGCTGGAGTGCAATGGCACAATCACGGTTCACTGCAGCCTGGAACTCCTGGGCTCAAACAATCCACCTGCCTCAGCCTCCCGAGTATGTGGGGCTGTAGGCGTGCACCACCACGCACAGTTCATGTTTTATTTTTTGCAGAGCCAGGGTCTCCATGCTGCTCAGTCTGGTGTAGAACTCCTGTGTTCATGTGATCCTTCCGCCCAACTCTCCAAAAGTGCTGGGATTACAGGCATGACTCACAGTACCCAGCCTTCATCTTTTAAATCTTCAAACAAAAGTGTAATAATAATAATACTATGACATGTGAAAATACCTAAGATTGGAGGCCCAGGCAGGGGGATCATGAGGTCAAGAGATTGACACCATCCTGGCCAACATGGTGAAACTCTGTCTCTACTAAAAATAAAAAAATTAGGGTTCGTGACCAGCCTGACCAATATGGTGAAACCCTGTCTTTAAAAAAAAGAAAAAAAAAAAAGAAAAAAAAAAAATTAGGGCCAGGCACAGTGGCTCACGCCTGTAATCCCAGCACTTTGGGAGGCTGAGGTGGGAGGATCATGAGGCCAAGAGATCGAGATCACTCTGGCCAACGTGGTGAAATCCCGTCTCTATTAAAAATACAAAAAATTAGGTGAGCGTGGTCATGGGTGCCTGCAGTCCCAGCTACTTGGGAGGCTGAGGCAGAAGAATCGCTTGAACCTGGGAGGCAGAGGTTGCAGTGAGCTGAGATAGCGCCACTAAAGTCCAGCCTGGTGACAAAGTGAGACTCCGTCTCAAAACAACAACAACAAAAAAAACAAAAAACAAAAATAGGATTGAAAGAGCAAAACTTCATCTCAAAAAAAGAAAAAACTAGAAAAGACTTACTGCCAGGATCTCTACAGAAAAGATTTGCAGATCCCTGAACCAAAACAGTGCCTTGTATATAGTAGGTGCTGGATAATACAGAGTGATTATTACCTGCATGTCTTTTTCATGTTTTAATTTTGAGACAAGGTCTCTCTTGCCCAGGCTAGACTGCAGTGCCACAGTCACGGCTCACTGCAGCAGCCTCAACCTCCTAAGCAATCCATCTGTCTCAGCCCGGGACTACAGGTGTGCACCAGCACATCCAGCTGATTTTTTATTTTTTTGCCCTAAGCAACATAGTATCACCTGCCCCCACCCCCCCATCTATAAACAAAGTACAGAAAAAAGGCCAGGTGTGGGAACTCATGCCTGTAATCCCAGCATTTTGGGAGGCCAAGGCAGGTACCTCACCTGAAGTCAAGAGTTCGAGACCGGCCTAGCCAACATGGCAAAACCCTGTCTCTCCTAAAAATACAAAAATTAGCTGGGTGTGTTGGCATGCACCTGTGATCCCAGCTACTCGGGAGGTTGAGGCAGGAGATTAGATTGAACCTGGAAGGTGGAGATTACAGTGGGTGGACATCGTGCCACCGTACTCCAGCCTGGGTGACAGAATGGGACTTTAATAAAAAAAAAAAAAGTGGCTTGTCCAGGGCCTGGGCAGGTGGTTCCCGTCTAATCCTGGCTTTCATCATCAGAGAACTGGGGTCAATGAGGAAGTGGCTAACATGGAAACACCTTGGTCTGGCAGTTTCTAGGGGCAGGCTCAGCAATTTTTTTTTTGAGACAGAATCTTGCTCTGTTGCCCAGGCTGGAGTACAATGGCATGATCTCAGGTCACCGCAACCTCCACCTTCCAGGTTCAAGCAGTTCTCCTGCCTTGACTTCCCAAGTAGCTGGGATTACAGGCACCAACACGCCCTGCTAATTTTTGTATTTTTACTAGAGATGGGGTTTCACCATATTGGCCAGGCTGGTCTCGAACTCCTGATCTCACGTGATCCACTCACCTCACCCACCCAAACTGCTGGGATTACAGGTGTGAGCCACCACGTCTGGCCAGTTGTGTAAAATGTTATCACTGGGGGAAGCTGGGAGAAAGGTGCATAGAATTGTCTGTACTATTTTTGCAACTTCTTGTGAATCTTTTTTTTTTTTTTTTTTTAAAGATGGGGTTTCACCATGATGGCCAGGCGAGTCTTGAACTTCTGACCTCAGGTGATCCACCCACCTCGGCCTCCCAAAGTGCTAGGATTACAGGTGTGAGCCACCGCGCCCGGCTTTTTTTTTTTTTTTTTTTTTTTAAAAGAGGGTTTCACCATGATGGTCAGGCTGGTCTTAAACTCCCGACCTCAGGTGATCCGCCCACCTTGGCCTACCAAACTGCTTGGATTACAGGCGTGAGCCACCACGCCCAGCCTTCTTGTGAATCTTAAACTTCACCAAAACAAATACAAATTATAATTTTAAAAACCTGGCCAGGCGCGTTGGCTCACGCTTGTATTCCCAGCACTTTGAGAGGCCGAGGCAAACGGATCATTTAAGGTCAGTAATTTGAGACCCGCCTGGCCAACATGGTGAAATTCCATCTCTCCTAAAAATATCAAAAATTAGGCCTTCTCGGTTTTTCCCGGAGTCGGGAAAAGCTGGGTTGAAAGGGCGGAAAAAAAAAAAAATTAGCCAGGTGTGGTGGTGCGCGTCTGTAATCCCAACTCGGGAGGCTGAGGCAGGAGAATAGCTTGAACCTGAGAGGTAGTCTCAGTGAGTGGAGATCCCGCCACTGCACTCCAGCCTGTGTGACAGAGAGAGACCCTGTCTCAAGAAAAATAAATAAAATAAAACACAAATATAACAACAAAAAAATACAAATACAAAAATTGGCCTGATGTGGTGGTGCACATCTGTAATCCCACCAACTTGGGAGGCTGAGGCGGGAGAAGTGCTTGAACCTGGGAGGCGGAGGTTGCAGTGACCAAGATCACGCCACTGCACGCCAGCCTGATGACAGAGCGAGACTCTGGCTCAAAACAAAAAACAAAAGCAAAAACAAAACCGCATCCCCAGCAGAATCAACAGGGCCAGAATTAAGGTGAGATGAGACTCACGTGTCATGTGTCATGGCAGAGTTAGACTGTTGTCAATGAACAATTTCAATAAATTTAAGGACCTTAATTGGCTTCATTGCAATTTGCTACACTTCATTCCATAAAATAGGATAATTGTTCCAATCAGTCGGGCAGAGGAGGTTGGCTCTATAGAGTAAAAGCAAAGAATAGGTTGGGCGCGGTGGCTCATGTCTATAATCCCAGCACTTGGGGAGGATCGCTTGAGCTCAGGAGTTTGAGAACAGCCTGGGGAACTTGGCAAAGCCCCATCACTGCAAAAAACACAAAAATTAGGCCGGGTGGGGTGGGTAACGCCTGTAATCCCAGCACTTTGGGAGGCCAAAGCAGGTGGATCAAGAGGTCAGCAGTTCAAGACCAGCCTGGCCAACATGGAGAAACCCCATCTCTACTAAAACTACAAAATTAGCCAGGCGTAGTGGTGCATGCCTGTAATCCTAGCTACTTGGGAGACTCAGGCAGAAGAATCGCTTGAACCCAGGAGGTGAGGTTATAGTGAGCCAAGATCGAGCCATTGCTCTCCAGCCTGGGCAACAAGAGCGAAACTCCATCTCAAAAAAAAAAAAAAAAATTCCAAAAATTAGCCAGGCATGGTGGTGTGCACCTGTAGTCCCAGCTACTCAGGAGGCTGACAAAGGAGGATCACCTGAGCTGGGGCAGTTGAGGTTGCAGTGAACCGTCATCAAGCTACTGCACTGCAGCCTGGGAGACAGAAACCCTCTCCCCAAACAACAACAGCAAAGAATGTGTTAACTCATTAGCTACCATCAGGTTGTTTCAGGCTACTTTTCTGTGTAAGAATTAAAGCGATTGGCCGGGCGCGGTGGCTCACGCCTGTAATCCAAGCACTTTGGAGGCCGAGGCGGGTGGATCACCTGAGGTCGGGAGTTCAAGACCAGCCTGACCAACATGGTGAAACCCCGTCTTTAAAAAAAAAAAAAAATTAAAAAAATAAAAAAAGAATTAAAGCGATTAAGCAGAGGGAACTTCAGGACACTGCCCACTGACGACTGAAACTGGCCTGTTTGGAAAATTGGCTGACAGGGCTCCCTCCTGACTTCCCCAAAGGTCAGGTCACAGCTTAGCCTTGGCGTGGTGACTTAGAACCTGAGTGTGAGTAGCAGCTGACTTTTGTTTCTTCTGGTCTGTTGGAGCCTAGTGCAAGAGCTTAGTCCAAAACTACAGCCTCCTTTAATTGTGTTGCCCATGCTGGAGTGTAGTGGCATGATCACAGCGCACTGCAGCCTCGAACTCCTGGGCTCAAGAGATCCTCCCATCTCCTAAGTAGCTGGGACCACAGGCATGCACCACTACGTTTGGCTTTTTACTTAAAATGTTGGTATTTCAGGCTAGGCACGGTGGCTCACGCCTCTAATCCCAGCACTTTCGGAGGCCGAGGTGGGTGGATCGCCTGAGGTCAGGAGCTTGAGACCAGCCTGGCCAACATGATGAAAATACAAAAATTAGTCGGGCATGGTGGTGCATACCTGTAATCCCAACTACTTGGGAGGCTGAGGCACGGAAATTGCTTGAACCCAGGAAGCAGAGTCCACTGCACTCCAGCCTGGGCTGAACAAAGCAAGACTCTGTCACTCTGTTTCCAAAAAAAAAAAAAAAAAGGCCGTGCACGGTGGCTCACGCCTGTAATCCCAACACTTTGGGAGGCCCAGGCAGGAGGATCATTTAAACCCAGACGTTCGGGATCAGCCTGGACAACATGAGATCCCCGTCTCTACAAAAATTAAAACAAAAATAAATTGCACTAAAATAGTTGATTACTGAAGTTTCAACTTCACTTCTAAGGGCACTAGGGAGCCAAGGAGCGCTTTGGAATCTGCAGCTGGTGCAGATTCCAGGGTTTCCCAAGGGTGGAGAAGCAGGATGGGAGGGGGCGCCTGCAAAGAGGTGAGAGCTGCACGAGCTCAGGGGAATTTGGGAGCCGCGGTCCCGCGTTTCTCCGCCTAACGCCAGCCAGCAGGGTGCCGGGCCCACGCCCCATCTGCACGCCAGGACCCGGATGTGCAGCGCGCGGGGCGTCGGGGCCCGTCGAGCGTGCACCGCGCTACGCTGCAAGGCGCCGCACTGCACGCACTGGCGGTCGCTGCGGCGGAGCAACCGTCCCCTCCCTGACGCCGCCGGGAGTCTGGACACGCACCTGGCGGAAGGAGCCGCCGCACCTGGCGGCACTGTGGTCGCTGCCACCGCCCCCTCCCTCCCTCCCTCCCTAGAGGCGACCCACACGCGTTCCCACCTGTACAGAACTCGTACCCCTTTAAGGAGTCAGACGCCGCTAGGGGTGGGCGTGGTCGCCGCGAGCTAGAGAAGGCAAGGGAAGGGGGGAGGGGCTGGTGTAGGGCGGACTGATTGGCCCTAGGCCCGGGCGGCGGCCACGCGCGCCTGCGCAGAACGCAGCAGCGCGCGCCGGTGGCGGGAGGAGCGCGCGCGGGTGCTAATTGGCCCGGTCGGCGGCCCCGCCCGCGAGTGGTGGGAGGTCACGTGACGCGACGGCTGGGGGCTCCCGGCGCGGGGGACGCTGGTGGCCAAGATGGCGGCGGAGCTGGTGGAGGCCAAAGTGAGTGAGCGGCGGCGGCGCCGGCCGGGGCAAGTGGGCGAGAGGGCGGGGGCCGAGCCGCGGGTCCAGGTCTGCGCCTTCCGTCCGGGGCCCCACAGCGCGGCCCGCCTGCGGCTCGCCGTCCCGACCCCCAGACCCGGACCCCGGGGCTCAGGGTGAGGGCGGGGGGGCGGGGAGGCCGGGGGCGGGGCCCTTCTGCCTCAACCGGGCCTTCGCGCCGGGGGTCGCTCCCCCAGCTTCAGACAGGGTTCCCCCACTCAGCCCAAGCCTTTAGGGTCCGGGTCCCCAAGCGCCGGACCAGGGCCGCGCCTCCCGGTTGAGGCACCGTCCCCCCGGGCTGCGGGACGGGTTGAGCTGCTGGTTGCCCTCTTGCTTCTGCGCCGGAGTCCCTGGTATTTGGCCGGTATGTGTCGGGGGAGTGTCTGCGCTTACCCGCCCGCAGGGCTACCAGGACTGGTATCTGGGTCTCGTCCCCGCCCAACAGGCCAGGCTGGGGTTTGCGAGTCCTCTGCTCCGAAGGGTGCCCTGAGTCCCGGATAGCGTCCTGCCACCGTCCAGGTGGAGAAGTCAGGGCCCTGAGACCACTCCAAGACACAGCACGTCCTCTTGGGGTCTGGAGCCAAGGCTTGGGCTGGAGCCCCTCTTCAGCTCCTGCTTTGGTCCCAGGACCCCGCCCCCTTCCCGACACCGTTTCTCACACTCCGGAGTGGGCGCTGGGGGAACACTGGGCCCTTTACCCTCCCCATGGGATGGAGTCCTGACCACTCCTGTTGGTTAGAGACCTTCCTTGCTCATCCCCCCCCCTTTTTTTTTTAATCTTAAATCCTGGACCTGTCTCCTTCGCCTCGGGACAGAATCTAAGGTTACTGATTCTGCTTCTCGTGGCTCTAAACCTCACCTGTGCAGCATCAGATACTGTCTCCAAACTTTGGCCGCTTCTATTTTCTACTCTTGAGCGAGTTTGCTGCGACGGTCAGACTCCGTTCCTCCCTTCGCAGCCCCCGGCACCTTTCTGCACCCCAGCTTTGGTTTCTACGGTCCCCTGTCTTTCTGCCTATATTCTTATTTTGATCTTTGGAGGGTCCCCACTGGGTCCAAGGCTGGCCTCTTTAGAATAACTTCGGCTGCTGCTCTTTCATGGTCTGGGTCCTGTCTAGGTCCCATGTCCTGTAGGTACCATCTCCTCTTCTAGCTTGGAACCCCTCTTAATCTTTCTGGGATTGAACTCAGAGTATCCCCATTCCTGGGCATGTACCTTCTTGTAGGTGGCTACCTGGTCGTCTTAAAATCTTCAGAAGTGCCGTCAAGGCCACTGCTTCCAGGGAGGTTAGGGGATCTCTCCCCTCCTCACCCCGCTTCAGGTCTTCCCTCCCCAGGGTCCTGACCTGTACATATTTTCTTCCCACATCACCCGCTGGGATCTGAAAACACAGCCCTCAAGGTTCTGTGATGGTAGCATCCAACCCTCTTACCCTCCCAAGCCTTCACCCCGCACGCACTTCTGCCCCTCTCTAGAGTTTTGCAGAGTGGAGACTCACCCTGGAGATGTGGAGGCCTGAACTCTGTAACCCCAAGGCGGCAGGCTCTGGGCTTGAAGTCCCCTGGAAACCTCAGGGCTTGGAGCTGTGACCCTGGACCCCACCCCCCACCCTGGCTGAGGGCAGGGTCTGCACTCTTCTGTACCATCCAGGCCTTGAAATACGATCTGAGGAACTTTCCTTGACCCTTTGGTGGCTGGTACCCACCCCTCCCCAAGTTAAATCAAGTTTGCCCCTTCTTTCAGACTCTCTGAATTGCGAGCCTCCATTCAAGGGGGCGGGACCTTGGGGAGCCTTTCTCCTTGAATCTGTTTTTATCCCTCCAAATGTCTTAAATGTCATCGAAACATCCCCTTTTTTACAGGGGGCTTCCCTAGCCTGTTATACTCATGGCTGTAGATTCTGTCTTTTGGGGTGCATCACAGACTGCTCGGAGGGATGAATGGTGGGTCTTATTGATGAACTTTGAAATCTGAGACACTCTGAGGCCTGGAGGCGGGTTTTGGGGCAGGGTTGTCGTGAAATAGTCCACAGCGTTTAGCACAGCACACATGTCCCCTCTCCTGGAGAGAGGCGCCTTCCTGAGCTTCCCTTGGTGCTCCGAGGGCCCCGTGCTGGAGGAAAGATTCAGCGCAGCTGCTGTGTCGCGACTGATGTCTCTCCACGAGGCTTCCACGCAAGCCTGGAGTTGAAACTCTGGAAGCTCTGGAAGCTGCCGGGGCCTGGCGCTGTTTATAAACACAGTTTTGACGGCAGGCGGGTCAGGATGAAGCCAGGGCAGGAAGCGATCTCGGGACGTTGGGGGCTTCTTCCTGAATGCGTGTCCTCCTGACCCCCTCCAGTGTCCAGGGCAGGCTCCTCCGAGGTGGCAGCTGCCGGGAAATCTGAATGGGGAACATATGGCTGCCTAAGGGGTGTGCTCCGGGAAGCAGGAGCTGCGGCTCCACTGTCCAGCCTGGGCGGGGCGGGGCTCCGGGGTGCCAGGATGTCAGCAGGTTCCCAAGCCCACCTGCCTTTGGCCAGGCTGCCAGTGCGAAGTGTCCACAGGACATCGCCTCTCCTTGCTAAGGCCTGGGCAGCTTCCAGAATAAACATCTTGTCCGCAAGCCTTTTTGTTTTCTGCACAAGGTAGGAAGTCAGGCCAAGAGAGATGAGGCATTTTTGTTTGCAAAGCATCCCTGACTCAGGCCCGCCAGACCACGCAGGCCCCCATAGCCAGTGTGCTGGTGAGCGAGGGTCCCCCGGGACTCAGACGGGAACACTCTTGGGGGCCCAGGGGTTGATGCTAGCTCTCTGCTTGTGCTGGGGATGCTGTGGGCCAGCGGCTTCCCTTTGTGAGCCTCGGTTTCCTCACCTACGCAATGGGTGTGGTCGCCAACTGTGAAATTGGCGACACGGAAAGGCCCTCCTGGTGCCTGGCAGGGAGCAGACACTTGTGTCCCTGGTTCTTTACAGTTGCAGGGTCACACAGCCCTGTTAGAGAAGAGGGTTCTTCTCAGGCTCTTTGGGCAAGACTGAGCCACCCGCACGCGCGTCCTTGTTGTTTTAGCCTGGACAGCCTCTCCGTCTTCAGCAGGACCCTGGCCCTGTACAGCTGGAAGAAATGTCAGCTGACAGATGAGGATTCTGCCACTGGGCCGGGGCCGTTGCAGCCTCGCTGCTGAAATGTGCTGCTGGGCTCCTGGCCTCACCCTTGGGCAGCCAGGAGCCGGAAACCCCTGCGCCTCCGGGCATGGAGGCCACAGTGTAGACTCCCCAGTGAGGCTGCCTCTAGCTTCGCCCTTCAGGGTCTTTCAAGAGTAGTTTGAGTGAGTGGTTTCTCCGGGTGCCTGCCAGCTTTCCTCAGCACCCTTGACACCAGCGTTTTCTGCATTCCTCCTGGAACTTTCTCTTTCCCACCACATCTCATTCATCTCAGGCTAGTTTACGGGCCAAGGGTGGGTGGCCCCGAAACCCTGCCAGCCCGGCCCTCTAGGACACCTGGCTTCTGCAGCTTATTGAGGAGCCCTCCTTCCCCTTCAGGGTCCTACCTCTCATGGAGGGGAGGCCAAGGCCAGGCTACCCCCAGTCAAACCATAGGGTCAGCTGGGCTCTGCTGTTTGGTGTGATTTCACTGCAGAGACCCTGCCGGGAGATGAGGGCCAAGTCCCACAACAGCCCGGTGGCTGCTGCCCTCCCCTCAGACCAGCCCCCCAGGGAGTCCGGGCAACACTGGAGATGTATTTGGTTGTCATGAATTGGGGGGTGCTTAGCACCCTACAGTGCCCGGGACGATGCCAGGGTCCACAGGGCTGAAGAGGAGAAACCCCGCAAGGGATGATGAGCGGATGTTTTGGAGGCTCCCGAGTTGATGTCCGGAGGGTAGTGTGGGAGCAGGAACCGCCCCTGGCATCAGAGCCAGGCCTGGGTCTGAATCTTGTCACTGCTGCCCCTAAGGCGACAGTTCCTTGTTTGTGACAGAGCTTGCACCAGCCAGCAGAGGTGTTTTAAGGATCAGAGTTTTATATGTATAATCACATGACCGGCTCAGTTCCCAGCAGGTGATTAGAGCTAAGTAAACTGTGGCTACCATCGGCGAGACCGAAGGGAAAGCGTGTTTGTGGCTGACGTGGGTTGAGGGCCTGCCCAGCCGTGCTTTATGTTGTTATCTCCTGATGAAGAGACTGAGGATCAGACAGGCACTTGGCGATTGTCAGCTAGGCACTGGCAGAGGGGGTTTGAAGCACGATTCCCACTCCTGCCCCGGGGATGCTTTCAGGCTGAAGACAGGGAAAGAGAACCTAAAATAGAAGGGAGGCCTAGTCAGAGGCGCTTTTGCTGCATTGGCCATGCTGGGGAAAGTTTGTTGAGGAGGAGGGAGGGGGCACCCTAGGGACAGGGCACGCCACCAACCCCAGCCAAGGCTGGCGCTTCCTGGTGAGTGGGTGTTTCTCGGGCCCCCACGTTGGGGCCTGGCCTCCGCAGCGTCCCCTGCCTCGGCAGCTCTGGCCTCTGAGAGTATGTGTCTGATTGCTCTTCCTCAGAACATGGTGATGAGTTTTCGAGTCTCCGACCTTCAGATGCTCCTGGGTTTCGTGGGCCGGAGTAAGAGCGGACTGAAGCACGAGCTTGTCACCAGAGCCCTCCAGCTGGTGCAGTTTGACTGTAGCCCAGAGCTGTTCAAGAAGATCAAGGAGCTGTACGAGACCCGCTACAAGAAGAACGCGGAGTCTGTCCCGCAGCCGCACCGGCCCCTGGACCCCCTGACCATGCACTCCACCTACGACCGGGCCGGCACCGTGCCCAGGACTCCACTGGCGGGCCCCAATATTGACTACCCCGTGCTCTACGGGAAGTACTTAAACGGACTGGGACGGTTGCCCGCCAAGACCCTCAAGCCAGAAGTCCGCCTGGTGAAGCTGCCCTTCTTTAACATGCTGGACGAGCTGCTGAAGCCCACTGAGTTAGGTGAGTGGCCCCGCCCCGGGAGGCTGCGCCTGGAGGTCTCGCCGAGGCCCGCCCCACCCAGCGATGCAGCTGACCTCCAGGGATGTCCTGTGTGTGGCGCAGCCAGGGCGGGGAGCCACGGTGGCAAGGGTGTTCTTCCCGGGAAGCAAAGGGACCATCTTTGGTATTGGTCACCCCTTGGTGTGCTACGCATTACCCCGCAATGGAGCGGCTGGAAGCAGTGGCTGGCTGTTAGTTCTCGGAACCCATGGGCTGCACTGTGGGGCGTTGGGGCGCGGGGGCTCTCACGAGGCTCAGTCAGGCTGGAGCTACCTCATCTGGAGGCTCGACTGGGGCTGCAGCAGCCACATCCTTGTGTGGTGTCTGGCAGGCCTCAGCTCCTCGATGGCTTTCAACCACAGTCTCCAGGTCCTCACCGTGCCATCCCCTGCACAGGCTGTCCAAGTGTCCTCAACCTGGTGGCTGCCTCACCCTGGGGTAGTGAGTGTGCCCCACCAAGCTGGGAGCTGGAGCCCTTTTTATAAGCCAAAGTCGGACGCCTCGCCACCTCCCCCATGGAGTCCATTGCTCACACAGATGCTGTGACACAGGCAGGGCCCACACCAGGCTGTGATTGCCAGGACCACTTGGGAGCCTGGTTTCTCTGCTTATTCCTCATGGAAAGGGGGCTGGACAGGGGCATCGGCCTTCCCTCCTTCCAGGCTCTGGGTCCTTGCCTGCAGCCTGCACGAGTAGCCTTGGTCAGCCGGCTCAGGCCACTGCCAGGCTGCAGGAATGTCTGCCTCAGCCATAGCCCCAAGCTCGGGGCCAGGGAGGCCTGAGCAGCCCCAGCCCCCAGGGCAGGGAGAGTGCAGCCTCTGGGCCTCCCAGATAGTGAGCGGGACCTATGCCCTGAGGAGCTCTGGTTTACAACCCGGACCCTCCCGTGTTGTCTCTTCTCCCTGCCTACCCCTACTCTTTCTTTCATGTGCAGTGAACAGCAGAGTGCCTGCTGGGTGGGTGCATGACGGGCACCAGGCGCACCAGGCGTGGGCACGCAGCAGGGAACGGGACCAAGGCTGCAAGGTTCAGAAGCCCTGTACACGCCCCCTCCCACCCTGCTGACCCAGCAAACTGCCTGGCCCCTGCTGTGGCCTGGGGGCCCCTCTCTGGCACCATTCAGTCCACTGGGTGCCAGCTGGGAGGTGAGGTTGATGGGGTGGGGAGAAGGGGTGCTGGCTGCCTTTCTCCTCCTGCCTACAGCCCTGAGACTGTGAGGTTAGGCTGGAGGGGCTGTGCTTCCTGGTGAGGATGGAGGAGGTGGAGGAGGGAGGAAGGCGCTACCAGTGGTTCCTGGGCAGCTGAGGCTCCGCCTTCCCAGTAAGGCTCCGCCCTCACCTTCTTTCTCCTGGCAAGAGGTGTCTAGCACAACCTCCCACAGAGCAGGTTGACCCAGCAGCACCTGTCCTGGGGGACTCGGGGCCTTGGCCTGAGTTCCTTCAGGCTGACTTTCCCTGCCTTTGCTCCCTTGTGAGGGCAGCCATTCCCCATGCCAGGTTCTTGGGTGGAACTGGCTGTCTCTGAAGATCGGGTCTTGAGAAGGACCTGCATGGCAGGGAGGCTGGGCTTTCCCGGGAGCGGCCGGGCAGGCTTGGTGCAGGGTAGGGGACAGGGCTGGCTGGCTTCCTTCCTGTACCGGGAGCAGTCGCTCCTCCCCACAATGCTTTGCTGTGCCCTGAGCCCCCAGGGACCCCGGTCACCTGATCTCCGGGAGAGCCTGCTCCCCTGTCTACACCAGGATGACTCTGCTGGCGGCTCAGAACAAAGAGGCCAACCCCGCCCTGCCTCTCCTCCCCGCTGGCTCCTGCCCCATCCCAGCACCTGGAAGGGTGCTTCCCCTAGATAAACCCCCTTCCCTGGACTCCCATGCTCTCGGGGGGCCCCCTGGGTTCTCGGAGCATAGACCCTGGCCCCAAAGCAGTGGTCTGCATGGTTTGAGGACCTGAGATGCCATCTGCACGCCCACACTGACCGTGGGCTGTGTCCCTTCCCAGGGTGCCCTCTGTGGTGCTGGCCTTGCTGGGGGCCGCCTCGGGGGGGGACTCAGCTCCACTGCTTCCGCCTTGCCCCAGCCTCTGGCTGTGACCCACCGGCCACTGTGAGGCCCACCGCTCTCTGGTCTTTTTCCCCGGAAAAGCTGCCGGCCGGCTCCAGGATGGAGACTGCACCAGGCAGACAGGAGCCATAAATCACGCGGCGCGGAATGCTGGGCTGGGGGAGGGGGTGACAGAGCCGCAGAGCGGGCTGCGGGGACCTCAGACCACAGATGATCAGCTCCATCAGGAGGTGCTTGTGTGGGGAGGGGCCGGAGCCCAGAACAGTGCGGAGAATGGCCCAAGGTCACACAGCAGCCCGCCTTCCTCCTCCCAAGCCATCTGGGTTCTGCTCCTGAGCAGAGGCTCTAGCCAGGACCTTTTGAAGGCTGGAGACTCTGTCCTGCCTCTCAGCGAGGGAGCCAGGTCCAACCCTGCCCAGCCTGCGCCTCCAACTCGGGCTGAGCCTCCTGTCAGGGCATGTGGGGATAGAGGCTGTCAGGAGACGTAGGGCGGAAGGAAGGACACGCTGGCTGGGCACAGAGCTGCTCCCCAGGGCTTCAGCCCGCCGTGGGCGCCCCGAGGAATCTGCCTGCCCACTCACCTGCCATGCAGAGTGGAGTCCCTGTCTCCGCGGCTCCAGACGCCCCCAGAGGCAGGTAGCCCCAGCACGGGCCCAGATCTGCCGGTGTAGCTGTGCTGTGTGGAGGCACGTGTGCCTTTCATCCAGTCTCTGAAGCCTGTGGGCCAGCATTGCCCAGGCCACAAGCAGGGTAGCATGGTCCCTGCTCAGGTGCAGCACAGCAGGTGACAAGACAGTGCCAGTGATAACGTGTCTCATGGCAGACGGAGGGCTTTCAGGGGCAGCTGTCAGTAGTAGGAGTCATTTACTGTACATTTGTGAGGCAGTGGCAGTCAGGACGGCTGCCTGGAGGCAGCAGCATTCCAGTCCAGACCTGAGAGTGACTCCCAAGAAGCCAGGCAGAGAGGAGGGGCAGGGGAGTGTGCTTCAGGCAGAGGGCAGTGAGGGCAGAGGCCAAGGCGAGAGAGGGCTCTTTCATGGGGTTGAATGGAGTCCTTTGTGGCCAGAGCATGGTGCACGCAGGAGGAGGGACACAGCAGCCTAGGTGCGGGCGGCAAAAGCTGGAACCCGAGCACGCTGGGCTGAGAACGGTGGGCCCAGGGAAGGCTGGGGGTTGCCCTCCTTGCCCCAGGGCTGCAGCACCACTGAGGTTCCAGGGAGCTCTTCCTGGTCTCAGATCCTGGCGTCATTTTTGGGGTCATTGAGGAAACTGAGGGATACAGGAGGCAAGTGGCCGCCAGCTATCTACAGCCAGGCCCGGCGCCCACCCAGGCCTACCCTCCATCCGTGCGCTGGGAGACAGGGTGGGCACGGCCGTCCTATGTGGCTGTCCCACGTGTGGGGTGGTCTGACCCACTCGGCCTGCTGGGGCCTCCCATGCCGGTGGTTGGGGAATGGGGACTCCGCCACCTCTGCCCCAGGTCCTGGCCTCCGGGGACTCGTACCTGGTTGAGGAGGAGGGATGAGCCCACTGCTACCCATTGAGGGACTGCCGGCAGCCACCCGCATGTCCCACTGGTTCTCCTCCCGTCCCCTGTGACTCCCCTGCCCCGTCCAGCCCAGTTCCTACCTGCCCGCCAGCCACAGCCTCCTGCCCTGCGTCTGCCTGCTGCTCCCCGTCCCGTGGCAGCTGGGAGTGTTCTCGGGTAGAAGGTGGGCCACAGTCCCGCTCCCCTCAGAACAGCCCCCGACCCGGACCTCGGTGCCTCTCCCGTTCTGTCCCTCCTCCCTCCCGTCCCCTCCTCGCTCTACTCCGCCGCTCGGGCCTCCTTGCTGGGCCTCCTGGCCATCCACCGTTCCTCCAAGGCTCCAGGCGAGGTCCTGCCCTTGGGCCTTTGCACAGCTGGGCCTGTCACTCGCCTCCTGAGACCCTGCGGGGCTCCTTGAGGGCTAGGCTCCTTGTTGCTGTCTCGGAACAGCCTCCCAGCCAACCACCCTCATTTTCCGCTCCGTGGGAACTTCCTCCCAGTGTAGACTTCGCTTTTCATTTCTTTATTTTTTGATGTCGTTTCTTAATTTGTGTGTCTTATTTCACACTGGGGACTTGGACCGCCTTATGCCCTGCGGATGGGTCAGAGCAAGATTGGGGGGCCAGGTCGGGGGGCACAATGAGAGCAGCAAAGAGCCTGCGTTCCCGCACCTGTCTCTGCATGCCTGGACTGTCCCGACGGCCCCGCTTGGCTGCGGGCGAAGCTGAGGCCAAGAGAGCCTGGCTCCTCGCTGTGAGTCGGAGCTGGGGTTAGAACCCGGAGCCCCAGCCGGGGTGTGTCGTGCCTTCCTGAAACCTTGGCTCTGTCCACGCCAGGCAGCTTGGCTGATGGGTGGAGCTGTCAGCATCGCCCCCTGTGCCTAGCCAGCGACACCTGTGCCCCACCCCTCCAGGACAGTGCCCACTGTGTCCCTCATACCTGGTGATGCTCCCTCCACTCTTGACCTGGGGAGCTGGGGTGGGGAATCAGTGCCAGTGGCTCTCAGCTGGACGGGATGGGGCCAGGCGTCAGAGAACTTGTATGTGCCGGGGAGGGGCATCTTGGAGGAGGGGGCCAGCTGGAGGGGAAACAGTCCCATCCATCAGCTGCTGCTTTTTTTTTTTTTTTCCAAGCTGGAGTCTGACTCTGTCGCCCATGCTGGAGTGCAGTGGTGCGATCTTGGCTCACTGCAGCCTCCTGGCTTTAAGCATTTTCCTGCCTCAGCTCCCCAAGTAACTGAGATGACAGGCACGCACCACCACGCCCATCTAGTTTTTTTTTTTTTTTGAGGCAGAGTCTCACTCTGTCGCCCAGGCTGGAGTGCAGTGGTGTGATCTTGGCTCACTGCAACCTCCGCCTCCAAGGTTTAAGCAGTTCTCCTGAGTAGCTGGGATTACAGGCGTGCACCACCACACCTGGCTAATTTTTTGTATCTTTAGTAGAGACAGGGTTTCACCATTTGGCCAGGCTGGCCTCGAACGGCTGACCTTGTGATCCACCCGCCTCAGCCTCCCAAACTGCTGGGATTACAGGCGTGAGCCACCACGCCCAGCCCTAATTTTTTGTCCTTTTAGTAGAGACGGGTTTTTACCATCTTGGGCAGGCTGATCTCAACTTCTGACCTCAGGTGATCCACCTGCCTCAGCCTCCCTGAGAAGGCCTTCCCCACCTTCTCAGTGGCCCAGTGAGAAGGATCCCAAAGTGCTGGGATTACAGGCTTGAGCCACTGCACCCAGCCTAATTTTTTGTATTTGTAGTAGAGATGGGCCAGGCACAGTGGCTCACGCCTATAATCCCAGCACTTTGGGAAGCCAAAGTGGGGCAGATCATGAGGTCAGAAGTTCAAGACCAGCCTGGCCAACATGATGAAACTCTTTCTCTACTAACAGTGCAAAAATTAGCTGGGCATGGTGGTGTGTGCCTACAATCCCAACTGCTTGGGAGGCTGAGGCAGGAGAATTGCTTGAACTGGGACCCAGGAGGTGAAGGTTGTGGTGAGCCGAGATTGCGCCACTGCACTCCAGCCTGGGGTACAGAGCGAAACTTCATCTCACAAAAATAAAAAATAATAATAATAATAATTAAAGAGGGTTTCATCATGTTGACTAGTCTGGTCTTGAATTCCTAACCTCTAGTCATTCACCTGCCTTGGCCTCTCGAAATGCTGCAATTGCAGGCGTGAGCCACCATGCCCAGCCCCAACTGGCTTTTTAAAATCTTCCCATAGCTGGGTGCATTGGCTCACACCTGTAATCCCAGCACTTCGGGAAGCCGAGGTGGGCCAATCGCAAGGTCAGGAGTCCAAGACCAGCCTGACCAACATGGTGAAACCCCGTCTCTACTGAAAATACAAAACTCAGCCGGGCGTAGTGGTACGTACCTGTCATAGCAGCTACTCAGGAGGCTGAGGCAGGAGAATCGCTTGCACCTGGGAGGCAGAGGTTGCAGTGAGCCAAGGTCGCGCCACTGTACTCCAGCCTGGACAACAGAGTGAGACTTTGTCTCAAAGGAAAAAAAAATCTCCCTGTGTTTCATTTCTATTTAAACTTTGTACAATTATGCACTTGTCTTAGAAAACTGGAGTCAGCAGCGGAGCAGCCCGGCCAGCGCCCTGCCCCCCCAGAGTGGCCGTCTGCGCGCACCGGGCTGGTGCCTGCCGCCTTGTCTCTTTGCATGTGTGACTGTGGGAACATGTGGCTGCGTCCTGAGTGCTATTTTATAACCACCCCCATATTGTGAGCATCTGCTCGCAGTGTTAAATATTCATCATCGGCAGCATCTCGTGAGGCTGCCTGACAGGCTGGGGTGGAGCCGATGGCTGAGCCCTTCTTGCTGGGCTCTGGGATCGTGCCCAGGGGCTGCTTTGCTTGCCGGGGCTGGAGGGCCTCATCCTGGAACCTGCTCTGCCCGGCAGGGCCCCAGTGGTCACCCTGCCTTGCACCTGGCCTCGAAGGTGCGTTCTGGTTCATCGGTGCCTGCGCCTATGTCCTGCAGGCCTGTGGGTGCCAGGCAGCGCACGACACCATCTCCTCCTTGGAACTGCATGCTTCAGTGGCCCAGCAAGGAGGAGCGCCAGAGTGATGCCGGAAACGGGGTCGGTCCTTAGGAGGGAGAAGGTCTGGAGAAACGTGGGGCAGGGGGTGCGGCTTTTAGATGAGGTGCTCAGGGCAGCCTTGCCTTCTGGGGACATTTGTGCAAAGACAAATACAGGGCCGTGAGGCTGGTTGGGGGAGGAAGGTTCCAGAAGAGGGAATCACATGTGCAGAGGCCCTGAGGCAGCGTGGCTGGTGGGGCAGGAGGAGGAGGCCAGGGTGGTGGCTGCATGTCCGGCAGGGTGGGTATGGCCCTGAGAAGTGGTGCTGAGGGCCAGGGGTCTCCTGCGGAGCCAGCTCAGGGTGCGGTCGCCAGCTGCTGAGCCTGACGGAGCTGGAGGCAGGGGTAGCAGCAGGTGGGGTTTGGAAGCAGAGCCGACAGCACTGGTGGAGGGAGTGGGTGTTTGCAGAGACAGCAGAGACGGGCTTCGTGTTGCCTCCCAGGTTGCTGACCCTGGATAGCTGACCCCGAGGGCAGAATCGCAGCCTCTGGTTACTCCCCCGGCCTAGTGGGGCTGGGGCCAGTGGCACAGCAGAGCAGGCATAGCACAGACCACAGCCCGGCCTCCTGCAGAGGGAGGGGCCCTCCCAAGGCAGGGACCCTGGAGTCTCAGGCCCTGTCTGCTTCGGGCGCAGCTACCAGCAATCCCTGGGCAGCTTGGGTGGCTCCCTTGCCTGCTGCGGACACAGCCTCCTCCCCTGCCTCCTCCGGAGACACTGAGGGCTGTGGTGTCGGTGTTTTGACCTCCAACCCAGCCTTGGAAGCCGCGGGGCCCAGCTCAGGTGTCAGCTCCTGGGAGGCCTCCCTGCCCCTGAACCATTGCTCTCCCGGCGCTTGGGGCAGATTTGGGCACATCTGCAGGTGGCCTGTGTGCCCACCCTCCCTATTAGGCAGCCTTCTTCAGGAGCCCCGCTGGGAATCCACAGCCCATCACCCAGAGACCGACTGGCTGTGCCCTCAGAACATAAACGGGAGCTGGCTTTGGCAGGGTGGCCCTTGTGGTATTGTGGCCCTTGTGGTAGTGCCATGATTGCGGCAGCCCCCTCTTCCTGAGCACCAGCCAGACCCGGCACCAGTCTCCCAAGAAACAGGTCAGGCCAAGCGCGGTGGCTCACACCTGTAATCCCAGCACTTTGGGAAGCCGAAGCGAGTGGATCACCTGAGGTTGGGAGTTCAACATCAGCCTGACCAACATGGAGAAAGCTCATCTCTACTAAAAATTTAAAAAATCAGCTGCACTTGTTGGCGCATGCCTGTAATCCCAGCTGCTCTGGAGGCTGAGGCAGGAGAATTGCTTGAACCCGGGGGCAGAGGTTCGGTGAGCCAAGACCACGCCATTGCACTCCAGCCTGGGCAACAAGAGCAAAACTCCGTCTCAAAAAAAAAAAAAAAAAAAAACAGGTCAGCATGGTTGGAGCAGGGCTGGGATCCGAGCCCTGGCAGTCTGGCTTCTGAGCCTAAAGCAGATGTGTTTTTACATTGTGACCTCTTCTCGTGGGTTTTAATTCAGAAAGTTCCAAGTCGATGCTGGCATTTGAGGCCGGATCCCACGACTGCTGGTTTTGGAAAGGCCCTGTCATGGGTGCAGGCCACACTGCTCTGTGCACTGCCGTCCTGGGACCAGACAGTCTTGGTCACGCCTCAGACGGTATAGTCCGCGAAGCTGGCGAATGCCAGCCTGGACAGGGTCAGTTTGCTGCCCCATTACAAAGGGCTTGCCCGTCGTCTTCCTGGCCACTCAGAGTGTGCCACTGTGACTGGATTATCACTCCACTACGTTCCTCCAGCATTTTTTGCACTTCTATAACATAGCCATTTACTCACACACTTTCCCTCCCTTTTCATTGCAAAACAATAGCAGAACGCACACACTGGTCAGCGTTTTTGTTTTAGATCTATATATACACACACACAGGCACACACACGTATATATGTATATATGTGTAATATGTATACTTTTTTTTCTTTTGAGACAGAGTCTCGCCCTGTCACCCAGGCTGCAGTGCAGTGGCGTGATCACCGCTCACTGCAGTCTCTGCCTCCCAGGTTCTTGGAATTCTCCTGCCTCAGCCTCCAGAGTAGGTGGAACTACAGGTGCATGCCGCCATGCCTGGCTTATATTTTGTATTTTAGTAGAGACAGGGTTTCACCATGTTATCCAGGCTGGTCTTGAACTCTCCCGCCTCGACCTCCCAAAGTGCTAGGATTACAGGCCTGAGCCACCATGCCCAGCTATATATATATTTTTTGAGACAGTTTTACTCTGTTGCCAGGCTGTAGTGCAGTGGTGTGATCTTGGCTCCCTGCAACCTCCACCTCCCAGGTTTAAGTGATTCTCCTACCTCAGCCTCCTGATTAGCTGGGACTACAGGTGCCAGCCACCACGCCCAGCTAATTTTTGTATTTTCAGTAGAGATGGGGTTTCACCATGTTGGCCAGGATGGTCTCAATCTCTTGACCTCGTGATCTTCCCGCCTCGGCCTCCCAAAGTGCTGGGATGACAGGTGCCCAGCCTAGATGTATATATATTTTTAAACATAGACACGATTATGGTATCTTGCCCAGCCTGGTCCTGAACTTCTGAGCCCAAGCAGTCCTCCCACCTCAGCCTCCTGAGTGGTGGAGACGACAGCTGCACACCTGCACACTTGGCTTATTTTAAAACTTTTTTTTTTTTTTTTTTTGAGATGAAGTCTCGCGCTTGTTGCCCAGGCTAGAGTGCAGTGACATGAT
Organism: Cheracebus regulus; assembly: GCA_963574635.1. NCBI lineage: Eukaryota > Metazoa > Chordata > Mammalia > Primates > Pitheciidae > Cheracebus > Cheracebus regulus. The sequence continues at coordinate 2,387 of CAUYQU010067431.1, read as the reverse complement.
CTCGGTTCACCACAACCTCCGCCCTCAGGGTTCAAACGATGCTCTTGCCTCAGCCTCCCTGGTAGCTGGGATTACAGGCATGCACCACCACACCCGGCCAATTTTTGAATTTTTTTTTTTTTTTTTTTTTTTAGGGCCGGAAAGCGCCCGCGGGTCTCGAACCACGCAGAGTGGTTGGTAAGCATTGATCGAAGTAACCGCTGAGTTAAAGCCGGCCCGAATTTTTTTTAATAGAGACGAGGTTTCTCCATGTTGATCAGGTTGGTCTCGAACTCTTGACCTCAGGTGATCCCCCCATCTCGGCCTCTCAGAGTGCTGGGATTACAGGCGTGAGCCACCGTGTTCAGCCTAAAAACTTTTTTTTAGAGACAAGGCCTCATTGTGTTGCTCAGGCCTGTCTCCAACTCCTGTGCTAAAGCGATCCTTCGACCCTACCTTGGCCTCCCTCAGTGCTGGGTTGACAAATCTGAGCCACCAGGCCCGGCCTGCGACTCCTTTTGGATGCATGTTTCCACTTATTTTTTATTTTATTTTTTTGAGATAGAGTCTCTCTCTGTTGCCAGGCTGAAAAGTGGTGGTGCGATCTCGGCTCACTGTAACCTCTTCCTCCTGGGTTCTGGCGATTTTTCTGCCTCAGCCTCCCAAGTAGCTGGGACTACAGATGCTCTCCGTCACGCTGGGCTACTTTAGTACTTTTAGTAGAGACGGGATTTCACCATATGGGCCAGGCTGGTTTCATATTCCTGACCTAGTGATCCGCCCACCTTGGCCTCCCAAGGTGCTGGGATTACCAGTGTGAGTTACTCCACCCAGCCCTGTTTCCATTTATTGAGGGGAAAATACTTTGGAGTGGGATTTCTGAGTGATAGGGTAGGTCTGTGTTTACCTTTATAAGGGCAGTTTCCCAGAGTGGTTATACCTTCTTTCAGCCCTACCAGTGGAGAGTTCTGCTTGCTCTCCACCCTTACTACCTCTTAGAGTTGTCAGTCTCTTAATTTTAGCCACGGTAGTGGATGTATAGAGAGGTATTTTATTTTATTTTTGATACAGAGTCTTACTGTGTTGCCTGCGCTGGAGTGCAGTGGTGCGATCTTGGCTCACCGCAACCTCCGCCTCCTGGGTTCAAGTGATTCTCCTGACTCAGCCTCCCAAGTAGCTGGGATTATAGATGTGGGTCACCAGGTCTGGCTAATTTTTGTATTTTTAGTAGAGATGGGGTTTCACCACATTGTTCAGGCTGATGTTGAACTCCTGGCCTCAAGGGATCCACCTGCCTCGGCCTTCCAAAGTGTTGGGATTCCAGGCCTGAGCCACTGCACCTGGCCTGGATGTATAGAGAGGTTTTCAACCAGTCTTGAATTTCTTACACAGATCCCAGGGGCCTGAAAATCCTGGCTAAGATTTGTGGAGGATTTTATGTTAGTGTTCGTGGGGGTGTTTATCTGTCATTTTCCTTCCTTGACGCTTTGTTGTAAGGTTTTGGTATCATAGAGTTATGTCGGCCTTGTAAAATAGGAAGTGTTCTTTCCCTTTCTGGGTTTTTAAAGAGTGTATGTACAGTTTATGTGGTTTCTTTCCAAAATGTTTTATAGAAGTTACTGATATGGACCTGGAGTTTTCTTTTCTTTTCTTTTCTTTTCTTTTTTTTTTGAGTTGGGGTTTGGCTCTGTTGCCCAGGCTGGAGTGCAGTGGTGTGCTCATGGCTCACTGCAGCCTCGACCTCCTGCACTCAAGCAATCCTCCTGCCTCAGCCTCTGAAGTAGCTGGGACTGCAGGTGGCACATGCCTCCACACCTGGCTAAGTTTTAAAATTTTTGTAGAGACAGGGTATCGCCGTGTTGCCCAGGCTGGTCTCGAACTCCTGGGCTCAAGTGATCCACGCACCTCAGCCCCCAGAGTGCTGGGATTTCAGATGCGAGCCCCCATGCCCAACCCGGACGTACAGTTTTCAGAAAAGGTTTTAATTATGGATCCCAGTTCCTTAACAGGTAAAGAGCGTTTCAAACTTCCTGTGTCTTTTGGTACCCAAAGATGTCTTTGGCATCTTTGGGAGAGCCTTTCCATTCCACTAAGTTGCCAGATTCATTGGCATAAAGTTGCACCTTTTATTCCCCTATTGAACCAGAAAGCTGTAGGGTCTGTACTGTTGTTCTACCTTTTTTTTTTTTTTTTTTTTTTTATATGGAATTTTGCCCTTGTTATCAAGGGTTGAGAGCAGTTGGGTTGTCTAAGCTAACTGTAAACTATGCCTCCCGGGTTCAAGCAATTCTCCTGCCTCAGCCTCCCAAGTAGCTGGGATTAGAGGCGTGCACCACCATGCCTGGCTAACTTTGTGTTTTTAGTAGAGACGGGGTTTCTCCATGTTGGCGAGGCTGGTCTCGAACTCC
>CAUYQU010067430.1:0-14616 GCA_963574635.1 Cheracebus regulus | reverse complement strand
CTGCTTTAAATGTGTCCCATAGATTCTGGTACACTGTGTCTTCATTCTCATTGGTTTCAAATAACATTTTTATTTCTGCCTTCATTTCATTGTTTATCCATTCGTCATTCAGGAGCAAGTTGTTCAGTTTCCATGTGATTGTGCAGTTTTGAGCACTTTTCTTAATCCTGAGTTCTAATTTGATTGTGCTGTGGTCTGAGAGACTGTTATGATTTCCGTTCTTTTGCATATGCTGAGGAATGATTTATTTCCAATTATGTGGTCAGTTTTAGAGTAAGTACAATGTAGTGCTGAGAAGAATGTATATTCTGTGGATTTGGGGTGGAGTGTTCTATAAATGTCTGTTAGGTCTGCTTGGTCCAGATCTGCATTCAAGTCCTGGATATCCTTGTTGACTTTCTGTCTCTTTGATCTGTCTGATATTGACAGTGGAGTGTTAAAGTCTCCCACTATTATTGTGTGGGAGTCTAAGTCTCTTTGTAAGTCATTAAGAACTTGCTTTATGTATCTGGATGCTCCTGCATTGGGTGCATATATATTTAGGATTATTAGCTCTTCTTGTTGCATTGATCCTTTTACCATTATTGTTAGCTCTTCTTGTTGCAGTGCCTTTCTTTGTCTCTTTTGATCTTTGTTCATTTAAAGTCCATTTTATCAGAGTAGGATTGCTACCCTTGCTTTCTTTTGCTCTCCATTTGCTTGGTAAATCTTCTTCTATCCCTTTATTTTGAGTCTATATGAGTCCTTGCACATGAGATAGGTCTCCTGAATACAGCACACCAGAGGGTCATGACTTTTTATCCAGTTTGCCAGTCTGTGTATTTCGATTGGGGCATTTAGGCCATTTACATTCAACATTAATATTGTTACCTTTGAATTTAATCCTGCCATTTTGTTTTGCCCATTGTTTTGACTCAGTTTCTTCATTGCATCATTAGTCTTTACAATTGGGTACATTTTTGCAGTGGCTGGTACTGGCTGTTCCTTTCCATGTTTAGTGCCTCCTTCAGAAGCTCTTGTAAGACAGGTCTGGTGGTGACGAAATCTCTCAGCAATTGCTTGTCTATAGAGGATTTTATTTCTCCTTCACTTACAAAAGTTAGTTTGGCCAGATATGAAATTCTGGGTTGAAAGTTGTTTTCTTTAAGGATGTTGAATATTGGTCCCCACTCCCTTCTAGCTTGTAGGGTTTCTGCCAAGAGATCTGCTGTGAGTCTCATGGGCTTTCCTTTGTGGGTGACTCAACGTTTCTCTCTGGCTGCTCTTAGGTTTTTTTTCCGCCATTTCAACGCTGGTGAATCTGATGATTATATGCCTTGGTGTTGCTCTTCTTGAGGAGTATTTTTGTGGTGTTCTCTGTGTTTCCTGGATTTGAATGTTGGCCTGCCTTGTTAGGTTGGGGAGTTCTCCTGGATAATATCCTGAAGAGTGTTTTCCAACTTGGATTTATTCTCCCCATCACATTCAGGTATGCCGATCAAGCATAGATTAGGTCTTTTCACATAATCCTATAGTTCTTGGAGGCTTTGTTATTTCTTTTCACTCTTTTTTCTCTAATCTTGCCTTCTCATTTTATTTCATTAATTTGATCTTCAGTCTCTGATATCATTTCTTCTGCTTGATCGATTCAGCTGTTAAAACTTGTGTATGCCTCACAAAGTTCTTGTGCTGTGTTTTTCAGCTCCATCAAGTCATTTATTGTTCTTCTCTAAGCTGGTTATTCTAGTTAACATTTCGTCTAACCTTTTTTCAAGGTTTTTCGTTTCTTTGCATTGGGTTAGAACATGTTCTTTTAACTCAGAGAAGTTTGTTATTACCCACCTTCTGAAGCCTGCTTCTGTCAATTCGTCAAACTCATTCTCTGTCTTGTTTTGTTCCCTTGGTGGTAACGAGTTTTGATCCCTGGGAGGAGAAGAGATGTTCTGTTCTTTGATGGTTTCATCCTTTTTGTGCTGGTTTCTTCCCAACTTCATGGATTTATCTCCCTTTAATCTTTGAAGTTGGTGATTTCGGGAGGAATCTCTGAGTGGACTTCCTTTCTGTTGAGGTTGGAGCTATATCTCCTGTATGAGTTTTTGTTTTTGTTTTTGGGGGGGTTTTTTTGGCCCGTAGAGGTGCTGCTGGGCTGCCTCGGATTCGGTCAGGCTGCTGGGTGGTCTTCCCCTGGGGTTTGTTTACGCAGGTGAGATTAGCCCCGCTTTCCTAATGGCAGGCATCTTTCCCTCCCCAAGTTTGATCTTCCCTGTCGGCGTCAAACTGGTGTATTTGCTGCAAAACTCTCTAGCGCAAGGACTTCAGTTTTTCAGTTTTGTCTGGGTGAGATCTGCCAGGCCCTACTCCCTGCTTTCAACTCTGCCTCTTTCTGTAGGACGGGTAGTTCCGTCCCACTGGCATTAGTCCAAACTTCCGCCCAGGTTCATGCCAACAACTTCACTCAGATTTGCATCGACAACCCACAGCGCCCCTCAGTCTGGCGGGGCTTTTGTGGACCATGGGTTGCAGGAGGGATGAGAGAAGTACAGGATCTGAATCGGAGCACCGAGGGGGTGAAGGGGTGAAGTCCCCGCCCCTCTGAGCCAGCGGCACTTTTCAGGTGGGGACGCGCCCCGCCGTGTCTTGGTTCGTCCTCCCTGGGCTGCTCTCGCCCTGCCTCAGCTCACCTTCCTACCAGTCCCACTGAAACGAACCCCAGCACCTCACTTGGAATCGTGGAGTCCTCTAGCCCTCTGCATCTCACTGGGAGTTGCACTCCAGAGTTGCCTCCTCTTGGCCATCTTCACACACTTGGCCTCCTTTTGTTTGTAACTCTAGGACTTCAAAACTAGCCTTAAGCTACAAAAATCCTGTCCCTGATAGTTGAGATTAACTTTATGATTATTATTTTTTTAGAGATGATGTATTGTTCTGTTGCCAAGACTAGAGTGTAATGGTGTGATCATAGCTCACTGGAGCCTCGAACACCTGGGCTCAAGCAATTCTCTCACCTTAGCCTCGACCTTAACTTTAAAATGAGGATTTGCTTGGAGAATTAGGAAACTTCACTTTTGAAACACCCAAGATCCTCAATAAACAGTGGGAGAAGTTTTGCTGTTGTCTTAAGAATAAATTATAATATGTATGATTTCACTTTTGAAGGGGTTTTTTCTTTTTCATATTTAGAAATAGACTTTCTAGATACAAGGATGCTAAATCATCTTTGTCCTCTTTAACTTAAAGCAGCAACAACATTACACTTTTTCTAAAATCAGATATTTTATGTAATAAACATTCAACCAGTTAATTTCCAATATGAGAGAATAATGCAGCTGTGTCTAAATAGTATTTAAAGGTAAAAAATTCTCCCCATTAAATTCTCAGTAACTTGCAAATTGCTTCATCTGTAGGCATTTCATCTTCCCTCTCTGTACAATGTAGTTTTGCACATATCACCTGATGTTGTCATGGAGATAAATAGCTTACTCTGGGACATGTCTTGATCCTACTAGGACTGAATTGGGTGGAAATGTTGATAACTTAAGTATTAGTTACTGTGGCCTGAGAGAATTTATACACCCGTCAAATAACTACTTTTTTGAGCATCTTAATCCCTCTTTTCAGGGGGAAAAAAAATCAAGACCATTACCTGGAAAGTATGTTAAGCAAAGTGCTTGTATGCAATAGATGTAACCCTTATCTGCCTTGTTCATAGCATTATATTTTTTCCATTTTGAAATATTTTACAAATAAAAAGGTCACACTATTATAAATTATAGGTTTATATTGAAAGAATAAGAATGTTACAAGAATGTTAATTGCATGGTAATGTTTTACTTACATCCTGGTTCAAGAGTTCTTGAAATTTCATTTTCTAAAAAATGACAGAGCTACAGTTCCAACTTTGACATACTTAAAGGGGGGAATGGAAGTGACTTTTTCCCCCCTCTCAGGAATCCTGATACATTATTGTTTGTTTTGTTAACTCATTCATGGTTAATCAAGAATATTCCTAATAGATTTTTTATACCTTTTCAGCTATGCAAAAGGGAAAATAAAATGCCCAGTTTGATAATAAGTGGAAAACAGCTGGGGTCAGCACTCAAGATTCCAGGGAAATGAGCTTGGAATAAGTAATTAAGACAATGGTTCTCAACCCTGGCTGCATAAAAGAATCTCAGGCATCAGCAATTTTAATCTCCCCAAATGAATCCAAGTCAAGGTTGAGAACCACTGATATAAAAGGAATCATAAAGGGAAACTGAGTTAGAAGAGTATTTTGATGGTCTAAGTTAGAAATAATAAAGACTTCTAATAATAGAAAATAAGCAGTGAAATATCTAGAAGTGGAAACTACAGAAATTCTTTCCCATTCAGGAGAGAAAAATGAAGCAAAAATACCATCTTAGAAGTGATATTTGTAACCTTGAAATTGGATGAGGTTGCCATTGAGGAGAACCAGGTAGAAATCTGAGAGTTATCCACATTTGTGGGTGGAAGGTTTTAAAAACAATAATAATGAGGAGAATGATTTGACTATGGTGTCAGAGGCTACGGACTGGGAATTTTCAAGTAGGATACATGAATATCTCGAGCAATTAAGAACAATATAGTGATATAAAAGTATAGGAAGCTTCAGAAATGTTTCCAAACTTACTCCTTTTTTGGAAATATTTTCTCAAATGTATGCTTATTGGGTATCTTCAAAGTTGTATTTTGTAAAGGTACAGCTTTACAAAGTTGTAGTCTTGGGATCCAAGAAAGGTGACCAGACTTATGAAGCCGAAAACAGACTTATGAAACCAGACTTACGAAACAGGAAACAGGTTGTAGTCCCAGCTGTACCCCTTCTAGCCTGCTGGCTTTGGGTAAGCCACTTGCCCAGTTCTCATTTTCCTAATCTGATAAATGGGGATGACAGTGTATGCCCTGCCTACTGCAAAGTTTATTGTTCCCATTGAGTTAGATAGCAAATGTGAAAATGTGTTTTAAAATATATAGAGAATTACACAAATAATGTGTTGTAGTAGTAGCCTTTTTGCTGATGTTCACAAGCACGTTAGTATTGAGATGCTTTGGACACTTTGTATTCCTGGTAAAGAGGCAGCATAACGTGGTGTGATCCTTTCTTGAGGGAGCTCACCATCCTACAGGGAAGACGGGATAAACATCAGGGTATACATCGTGTAAAGGCAGAAATTGTATTGCTAACATATTCTTAGTGATTGAAACCTGGTAGGCTCTCCTAATATTGATGGGATAGTATAATACAAGATAAAAAGTCATATAAGCAAAATGCAGTGGCAATTTTGAGAGAGATTCTAAACCTGGCACATTGCCTGGATCATAGTAATAGACAAATATATGATGAATTAATGCATAATGGTTAGAGGAGGGGTACCATGCCCCAGAAGGCTACTTTGGTTAGCATGCAGCAAGAGGAGTTGAAATCATATCAGATGCAAAATTTAGAATTAGCAGCAAAGGAAAAAAATAGTTTTTAAATCTAGAAGACTCTAAATTACTCAAAGCCAACCCCATGAAAATCAGAGAAAATGGTGAGTGTCAGAGGAGATGCCCTCTGAAATGGGCATCTATACCCAAGCCAGTCATTTATTCACTGTTTTGGTTACAGTTGCATCTCACACAAGAGCAAGGTGTTGCTCGTATTCAGATGTGTACCAGTAATACATGTACTGCAATGCTCTTCTTTAAATGTGGCAAGTGAAAGGACTCTGACCATGTCATCTTCCATCTGCAGGAACAGATAATCTCTATGAGAGGGCGCTTCACATCCGCAAACTCCTCCTGACTTTGCCCAGGTCCATCCTTATAGTGATGAGGTACCTCTTTGCCTTCCTCAACCAGTAAGTACCTGAATGCTCTCCCAAAAGGCCCATCTGATTCTGTCTTTGTTCTTGGATCCTGTAAAATGTACATTGGGTTCCATTTATCAGCAGAGTCAAAGAGAAAAATGATTGAATGTAGACTGTGAAGGTACATTTTCCCTCAGCAAATCAAGGTCATCGACAGATGAAAGCCCTACCCTAGATGTAGAAACTGTGACCACAAATGCAAAAATATTTAAATATTACTAAAAACACACACACACACACACACACACTTTTAAGTGAAAAGTGTTATTCAGTGTTTTCCCAGCTTCCATCCAAAACTGTCATGAATGCTTTTGTCAAAATGATGTAAACTGGCTGTTCATTGTGGAAAAATTTTGTGATTTTTAATGTTGTAGTCGGGGATGGAAGAAAATCAGGGATGGGAATTGTACACAGATCCAAAAAAGAATTTCTGCAAATTCACTGTAATAAGACCTTATCAAGACGAAAATACTTCAAAATGTTCTCTTAAACAAAGTAACAATCTTTTAAATTACTACATTATTTTCAAAGAACTTTATTCTTTTAATTTCAGCCACTTGATTTTCAGCCATCCTCCTTCCTGCTGTTTGGGTTCTGTTATAAGAACAGCCTCCCCAAGTCCCATCTAAGAGTCCCCTTGCTTTAACATTTCAGTTAAGTAGTTGGAAATAAAGAAATTCAGGGGGGATCAACTTATTGAATAAACTTGGGGACATGCCTTCTCATGCTAGCATGGATTTTCTGTTCCTAAAGTACGTGTATTTTCTTTTCTCTGTTTCATGGGACATTTGGAGTTCTCAAAAGCCGTGGTGATTTATTACAATCCCACTGACTAGTCCTGAATCATACTCACTCAGCTTGACCCCAAGAGCCAAGTATCATACAATAGGGAAATGTTGGCAGAGAACCATACAGAATGAGACTCTACTGCTGACCTGTGGTGCCTAAAACATTCACAAATGACAGTAGAAACCCATTTGTACATTAATCACTACCGGAAATAAGCAGTATCTAGAGAGATGGGTTTAAACTATGTTTCGGCTAGACTCTGTACATTTTTACCTTTAAATAAACACAGTCACCCAGGCAGTTTTAAAAATCCAGAGGCTTGCTTGTCGCCCGCACCACCAGCACCATCCCCCAGGATGGAGTACCTTGCCTTCCTACTGGCCCTCTCTATACCATTTCTACCAAATTGTCCTGACACACCTGAACAAAATCCACTGTGAACTAATGATCTGTAAGGGACTAGGAAAGCAGTCTGTTAATTAAGAAAGTCCTCAAAACCTGAACCTAACTCATCATGCATGGCAAATGCACCATGGGCATTCCGGTATTGCTTCCAGTGGTTCTGCCCAGAGGCCCCCTGGCTGGTTGCACCTGCCTTCATGCAGACAAAAGGGCCCAGCCTCTAGGGCAGGATGCTTGGGGTGGGGATTATGAAAAGAAGGATTGGCTATTATTTTTTGCTGCAAAATCAAAACTTGGAAATAACATTTTTACATCAAGTTTTTGTTTGCAAGCCAGCACTAAAGACTCAGAAAGATCAACTGTGACTCTCTCCACTGAGCTGAAGTATGTCTTTTGGAAATTAGGCCATTCTTATTCAGAATCCCCACTTTCAAGATTCATTCATTTTCAAGATGATCTGAAACATGATCATTTACTGTTATTGTGATTTTCTTAGAAATATTGTATGTTTGAGAAATGGCAGAAGGGAAAGATGTTAGCTCTGGAAATTATGCTTTTGTATTTTCTACTGTCTAGACTATCTTATTTCCAATAAAAGGGTCAAGTATCATGTCATATGGTGTCTCAGTTTCTTTGTGTCTGTCATCATCTCACAAAGGTTGTTGAGTCTCCTTTTTCTCCTTCCATTTGTCATATGTTCACCTGAATTTTACATTTCTTTTCAAGATTGACATTCTATGCACTGAAAGATAGCATATCTAAATTCTCCCTAGAACAGGGAGCATAGCAATAAAGAGCTGGCTTATTTTATGTCACTGTGAAAATATTTCACAAATACCTATTGAGTTGAATGTAGAAATTAGTACTAGACAACTGGAAATCTCCCCCACAGTTTCCAAGCTTTGCATGGAATAAGAGAATTGAGGAGTCCTTTCTCCTTTTCTTGTATTTATAATGGCTTTTGTGACACTGGTTGTCACCTACTGTTGATTGTCTTACCCAAAAGCAAATTATAAAGCCTGGAGTTATCTGCTCCTATTAGTAGTTACAAAGAAAAGGTTCTTTGTTCTCTTCTAGGCTTTCCCCAAGATTTATAGGAGAAAACTAACAATCTGAGATATATTTGAGTGGTGGGAGAACAATTTTAAAGACATCCATAAAGCTTTATGGAAATCCTTACTCTATGTCCCAAATTTACTTGAGAAGCATTTAATGCCTGACCATCACATTTACAAATAAAACTCATTTACGTAATCCTGGTCTCCATTATAGTGAATATTGTATTAAACCCCCTCCTGATTTTGAAAAATGCTACTTAAGTAAGTGAATAGGATTTAGAGTACCCTCTCAATTTCTACTTAGTTACAGTCATAAGTCATTTCACTTTCTTTGGAGTTTGCTGAGCCAACTTAAAGTTGAAGAAGCTTATCATTAAACATTTATATCCTTTTTTTCTTTGTTCTTTTATAACTCCTTTCTTGTTTCTTTTTGTAGTCTATCACAGTACAGCGACGAGAATATGATGGACCCCTATAACCTGGCCATTTGCTTTGGCCCAACATTGATGCCTGTCCCAGAAATACAGGATCAAGTGTCTTGCCAGGCACATGTGAATGAAATTATCAAAACCATCATCATACACCATGAGACTATTTTTCCAGATGCTAAAGAGCTGGATGGCCCTGTTTATGAGAAATGTATGGCTGGAGATGACTACTGGTAAGTCTAAGAGTTTTAGTCCTCCTCTCCCACCAAAAATTATGGAAATGTAGCTATCAATTTAATTAAGAGAGAGTTTCCCATAAGCGACCAGTGCTCCCAACTTCAAAGAAAAGGAAGAAGCAGTAATACTTGAGATAAATTTTAAAATACTAAGACCCATGGAAACTCCTATTTATCCCTCTCTTTTCTCAAAGGATGTATCTTTTAAATAAATCTACCCTATCATGGTTTTTGTAGAGAAAAAGAGTTTTGATGTTATAGACCCTTTCTCATTACATTAAACCATTACATTAAACCAAGAAAAGATAACAGATTGAATTGACATTTGATTTTTCAGTCTAAATCAAAGTTTTTTATTTCATATGAAGTATTTTTAAATTCTCATTTTGAAGGAGCCCTGTCAACCAAATGTATTTTCATTTTCACTCTTACTAATGAATATAATTCTAACTATAATAGTAAAGGTCATTTTGAGCAAATTTATTATATTGTTGGGATATATATATATATATATATTGTTGGGATTAAATTTTTTAGCATGGTAGTATTGCCTCCGATTCCATCCATGTTGCTACAAATGACAGGATCTCATTCTTTTTTTTATGGCTGAATAATATTCCATTGTGTAGCTGTACCATAATTTCTTTAATCCATGCATTCATTGATAGACACTTAGGTTGTTTTCACATCTTGGCTATTGTGAGGAATGCTGCAATAAATATGGGAATGCAGATATCTCTTGAATATACAGATTTCCTTTATTTTGGATGTATACCTAGCAGTGAAGGTCATTATGTTAAGTGAAATAAGCCAGGCAAGAAAGACAAATATCACATGTTCATACTCATATGTGGAGCAAAAAACAGTAGATCTCATAGAGGTAGAGAGTAGAATGGTGGTTACCAGAGGCTAGGAAAGGAAGGGGAATGGAGGGGATGAAGAGACGTTGGTTAAGGGCTATGAAAATACAGATAGGGAATAAGCCAGGTACAGTGGCTTGTACCTGTAGTCCCAGATACTTGGGAAGCTGAGGCTGGAAGATCATTTGATCCCAGGAGTTTGAGGCTGCAGCAAGCTCTGATCACACCACTGCATTCCAGGCTGAGCAAGAAAACAAGATCCTGTCTCTAAAAAAGAAAAGAAAAAAAGGCTGGGTACAGTGGCTCATGCCCGTAATCCCAGCACTTTGGGAGGCCGAGGCAGGCAGATCACTTGAGGTCAGGAGTTCGAGATGAGCCTGGCCAACATGGTGAAACCTCATCTCTACTAAAAATACAAAAATTAGCCGGGCATGGTGATGTGCGCCTATAGTCCCAACTACTCTGGAGGCTGAATCAGGGGAATGGCTTGAACCTGGGAGGCGGAGGTTGCAGTGAGCTGAGATCATGCCACTGCACTCCAGCCTGGGCAGCAGAGCAAGACTCTGTCTCAAAAAAAATAAAAAAAATTAGAATAAGTTTAGTATTCAGTACAGTAGAAAAATTATAGCTAACAATATTGTATATTTCAAAACAGAAGAATTGTAAGGCTCCCAACATGAAGAAAAAATCAATGTGTGAGGTGATGGATATCCCACTTACCCAGATTTAATCATTACCCATTGTATATGGGTATCAAAATATCACATGTACCCCTAAAATATGTACAACTATTATATATCAATTAAAAAATAGCAAAAAAAGAAACTTCAATTTCTTGAACCCCTATTACATGTCAGCTGCTTGGTGCACATGTTCTCTTTTATTTATCATGACCACTCTACCAAGTAAGTTAAGAAAGGCCAAAGAGCCTGTCCAGTGATTAGTAGTAAATCAAGGTTAGGTATACGTGATTCCAAAGTGCACATGAGTCTTCCCACTCAGCAGCGCTCCTGTCTACGTCAGAAACTGCCCTGTGCAGCTAGGATTCAAGAGCAGCTGGAAATGGGGTTATCTAAATCCCTTATTCTGGACCCTGCTCACAACACTTTCTTTCCCACCTCCCGGGTTCAAACAGTTCTGCCTCAGTCTCCCCAGTAACTGGGATTACAGATGCCCCCACCACACCCAGCTAATTTTTGTATTTTTAATAGAGACGGGGTTTCACCATGTTGGCTAGGCTGGTCTCAAACTCCTGACCTCAGGTGATCCACCCACCTCAGCCTCTCAAAGTGCTGGGATTACAGCATGAGCCACTGCACCTGGCCTTTATTTCTCATTTTCTTAGTAAAAATTAAGTAGAAGTGGAATGAGTAGCTGAAAGATAATTAAATAACTGAAAGTACTTTTTTTTTTAACTTGAATCATGGTATGATCATATGCCTTAAGAAAACTGAGTTGACCATTTCCAGAAGTACTGTTTTCTAAATTAAGAACAAAACATACTAGATTCCAGTTCTGTAGTATATTCACCAACTTTACACATGAAGTTCAATTCAAAGTATTTACTTGAGTAATTACTGTGGGCAAGATACTAACTGAGCTTGGCTCTGGGAAGGTAAATGAATGCAACCTAACCCTGCTAAGATACATAATTTTATTTTCTTTGTTGTATTTGTTTTAAGGCCAGTGCAAAAGGTATGTTTGGTTTTTTTTTTTTTTTTTAGACGGAGTATCACTCTGTCACCAGGCTGAAACACCACGACACAATTTCTCTCTACTCACTCAAACCTCTGCCTCCCGGGTTCAAGCAATTCTCCTGCCTCAGGCTCCTGGGTAGCTGGGATTACAGGCATCCACCACCACGCCCAGCTAATTATTATATTTTTAGTGGTCATGGTTTCACCATGTTGGCCAGGCTGGTCTCGAGCTCCTGACCCCAGGTGATCCGCCCACCTTAGTCTCCCAAGGTGCTGGAATTACAGGCATGAGCCACCGTGCCTGGCCTAGTTAGCATTTTTAAATATTAGGGCTATGTCAGTAAGCTGTGCTATCTTGTTCATTTTATAAAAAGAGCAAGTTTGTAGATGTCTCGTCAATATTATTTGGTGTATCACATTCTGGGATATTTTGTGATCACTACTTTTTCCAGAGTGTAGGTCCTGTGATGATCTTGCAGCCAGAAATGTGTGCTTGACTGTGTCCATCTTTCTAAACTGGTGTTTTCTGTGGGTACTGCTCATTTTAAACAGAAAGTCAATAGTGTAGTAGTTATACTTGTCTCCCAACATCAGAAATGTAAATTGGCTTTTACAGTAATACTAGGTTTATATTTGTGGCCCATGTATTCCATTTATCAGCATGCATTTGAGGAGAGGTAGTGACAGTGTAAAGGGATAAGTTTTAAAAGAGGATAAAATCATGATTCTCATACACATATACAATGAGCATGTGCCAAGAAAACATGGTAAATATCCCACAACCAGTTCAAAGGAGACATCAATAACAATAATGTATTGTATATTTCAACCACCAGTTTCTGTGTAGTAAAGGAATAGCAAAATGAATTCACAAAAACTGGTCTATCCGTAGGGCAATAATCATATTCTGCCAGAATTTGTAATTTGTATTTCTATGGATAAGAATTACTTAAAATGCTATCCATTTTCTACAAGTGAACTCATCTTTATAGGGTTGTAAAATAACCTAGTCAAAGATGAATGCATGTATATAATATATGCTCCCATAGGACAACATAATCAATGGAGACGCCAGGATTCCATTGACAGACTATCCAATAACTCTTTTGCCCTTATAGAGTCTTACAGTTTTCATTATAGTAGCAATTGTTCATTATTAAAATTCTCTCTGGCCAGGCATGGTGGCTCATGCCTGTAATCCTAGCACTTTGGGAGGCCGAAGCAGGAGGATCACTTAAGCCCAGGAGTTTGAGACCAGCCCAGGCAAAATAATGAGACCCTCATCTTTACAAAAAATTTAAAAATTAGCCAGGTGTGATGGTGCACACCTGTTGTCCCAACTACTTGAGAGACGAAGTGGGAGGATCACTTGAGCCTGGGAGACAGAGGTTGCAGTGAGCCAAGATGGCACCTCTACACTCCAGCCTAGGCAGCAGTGCAAGACCCTGTCTGAAAAAATTGTTGTCTGTTTTAATTTCATCTGAATTTCCATTTGTATTTTACAGCGACAGCCCATACAGTGAGCATGGTACATTGGAGGAAGTGGACCAAGATGCTGGTACAGAGCCCCACACAAGCGAAGATGGTATGCCCTGCCCTTGTGCTATTATAAAACCAGTCTTTATATCATTATTGTAAACAATTGCTTGTATTAAAATTTTAGAGGCAAAGCACAGTGGCTCCCACCTATAATCCCAGCACCTTGGGAGGCCAAGGTGGGAGGATCACTTGAGCCCAGGAGTTCAACACCAGCCTGTGCAATATAGCGAGAGCCCATCTCTACAAAAAATTAGCCAGGCGTGGTGATATGCACCTGTATTCCCAGCTACGCAGGAGGGTGAGGTGGGAGGATCATATGAGCCCAGGAGTGTGAGGCTACAGTGAACTAGGATAGTGCCACTGCACTTCACCCTGGGCAACAGAACAGACTCCGTCTAAAAAAAAACAACTAGTAGATACAAAAAAATGTATAAAATATGTCTAAGGTATAAAAAATAACATTACAGTGAAAACCCGTGGAACCACCACCAAGCTTAAGAAAAAAGACATATTATTTCCTTTGCAATTCCCTGATCTGACTGCCTTACTTACCCTCAGGAATAACCACTATGTTTGTGTTTTATTTTTATTTATTTATTTTTTTAGAGAAAAGGAGAAAGAAACAGCAAAAGAAAGAAAGAATGAAAGAGAGAAAGAGGAAGAGAAAGAGGGAGAGAGAATGGGATTCTTTATTGCCCAGGCTAGAATGCAGTTTAAAAATGGGTATTAAAAACTTCTTTTATGCCAATAATTGTGCTTAACAATGGAGACAGGAAGGAATAGGGGATGAAAATAACAAGCAGCCAACCAATATTTTATTTAAACCTGTGATTGCTGTGCAATTGCTGAGGAGCGATTTACTTCCAATTATGTGGTCACTTTTAAAATAGGTATAATGTGATACTGAGAAAAATGTATGTTTTGTGGATTTGGGGAGGAGAGTTCTGTAAATATTTGTTAAGTCTAGTTGTCCAGGTCTGAGTTCAAGTCCTGGATATCCTTGTTAATTTTCTATCTCGTTGATCTGTGTAATATTGACAGTGTAATGTTAAAGTCTCCCACTATTATTGTGTATGAGTCTAAGTCCCTTTGTAAGTGATTAAGAACTTGCCCTATGTATCTGGGGGCTCCTGTAATGGGTGCATATATATTTAGGATCCTTAGCTCTTCTTGTTGCATTGATCCTTTCACCACCATGTAATGTCCCTCTTTGTTTCTTATGTTCTTTGTTGTTTTAAAGTCTATTTTATCAGAGACGAAAATTGCAGCTTCTGGTAATGCTAGCTGGCTGTTTTGCCCATTTGTTGATGTAGATTCTTCATTATGGTGATGCTGTTTACCTTTTGGTATGTTTTTGGAATGGCTGATACTGGTTGTTGCTTTCTATGTGTAGTGCTTCTTTCAGAACCTCTTGTAAAGCAGCAGGCCTGGTGGTGATGTAATCTCTGAGTACTTGTTGGCAAAAAATTTAATTTTTCCTTCACTTATGAAGCTTAGTTTGGCCGGATATGAAATTCTAGGTTGAAAGTTCTTTTCTTTAAGGATGTTGAATGTTGGCCCCCACTCTCCTCTGGCTTGTAGGGTTTCTGCTGAGAGATCTTCTGCGAGTCTAATGGGCTTCCCTTTGTGGGTAACCTGACCCTTCTCTCTGGCTGCCCTTAGCATTTTCTCCTTCATTTCAACCCTGGTGAATCTGACGATTATGTGTCTTGGGGTTGCTCTTCTTGAGGAATATCTTTGTGGTGTTCTCTGTATTTC
>CAUYQU010067429.1:0-11098 GCA_963574635.1 Cheracebus regulus | reverse complement strand
ATTGAGTGACAGTTCACACAATTACCTGGTATACCGTGAAAATTCAAAACCACTTTGAACTGAAAAGTGGCTGCTAAGGCTTAAGATTTCAGATCCCACATAGTTTAAAGACCTTCACATTATTAGAAATACAAAGTTTGCAGAGAAACGATTCTATCTTCATCTCATTTCACATCGTCACTGCCTGGCAGCTCCAGTCAGACATTTTGTCGACTGTATGTAGTTATGTGTCAGATTTTTCCACACCTGGAAAATCTTTTGATAACTCACTTTTAAACCTATGATCATATCCATTTAAAATAATAGCTTGGGGAAGCTGTGCGGGCTCCAGGAACGTGGGGCCAAGCCTGTTTTTGCTCTTTGTATTTTTATGATTTAGCACTGAGCGAATGGATAAACAGCTGGGCTAGAGAGTGCTGATGATCCCATAGAGCTTCATCGTCTCCAGAAAATGTACCCTGTCCTGGGTACCGTCCTTACATTTGAAGGGCAAGAGCTTCCATTTCTGAACTGCCGGAGTTCCGAGTTCATGTTTTGGGTCTGCTGCTGACTCTGGTGTGACTCTGGTCAGTTAAACTTGGCTCTGAAATCGAGGGGAGGGTGGCTCACATTTCTCATGGAGGCATCCAGTAATGCCTCTGACGTACTATTTCCTGGAAGCCCGGGGGTGAAGAGCGTGGTCACTGGAGCACACTGTGCTGGCCAGCAGGCACCAGGCCTCGGCAACGTGCCATCCCACTGCTGAGGCTCCGTAGCCGCCTGAGGACCCAGCCCTGCGGGGACTAGGAACATGCTGATCTCGGTTAACAGAGCATTAGGAGCCTTTAACTCTTGTGAATCCGTATCGGGTTATCTTGGTTGACACGCCATTCTAGGCTCTTGTGGCCCAAATGTGGTAAGTGGGTTTCCATCAAATTCATGTAATGAAGTTCATTTGAGTCATCTATTCATCCTCTGTAAAATACTTATTTACAATCTATGTAAGGGTCTGGGTATTTAAAGATGGATTAGCCTTTTAAGAGTTCCCAGTCTAGTGGGAGAGATGTACAGACGTATCATTGTATAAGAACAGAGCTTGTCAAGTGTTTGAAGAGTGCC
The DNA here is from genome assembly GCA_963574635.1 of Cheracebus regulus. Classification (NCBI taxonomy): domain Eukaryota; kingdom Metazoa; phylum Chordata; class Mammalia; order Primates; family Pitheciidae; genus Cheracebus; species Cheracebus regulus. The sequence continues at coordinate 10,000 of CAUYQU010067429.1, read as the reverse complement.
ATACCGGTGAGCATGGAACTCACATTCTGCTCCTCCAGGCCCAGGTTCTTACCCTGGGATTCTGTCAGCTCATGGCAGACCCTCTGCACTGACCACTGGCTGGTCTTTGCCCGCCAGCTGCACTGACCGGGCAGGATTCCCTCCATTAGCTTGACCTTCTCACCACATATGGGGGTCCTCCTGTTCCTGGGAATCTGCATCCTGTTCCTCTTTGTGGTTCTATCTGATGTTCAGGTATTGATCTACAGTATTTTTTACGGGTGTTTTGATGTATGTTTTCATTGGGTTTTAGCCATATAGATGTGGAGTGGCCCATATAATCTAGATTACTCCATGCTGCCTCCCAAGAATATTAATGATAAACTGTAACAAAGTGTGTGTCTTCAGTCTACTCACACGTCATGCCAAAGAAACAGAATGATCAGCTATGAGCTCCAGTTACTGACCCCACTGTGCACCCAGGCTCTCTCTCCCTTCTGTCTGAAGGTCCTTTCCTGCTTTTGCATTTGTTACTCCCTCCACACTCTCCTGGTTTTGTTCCCCAGCTTGAAACAAGAATTCCACTTCCTCATGGTGTAAAGATAAATCTGAGATAACAACTCCTTAGATAGAAGGCAGTGGCGTGTACTGGAAAGGACACACTCTTGGAACCTGATAAGTGAGTTAAAACCAGGCTATGTCTCTAGCTGTGTGAGCTTTGTCAAATTAAAATAACTCAGCTAATCTGATCTAGAGATGTCTTCTGTTAAGTGTAGATACTAACATCTCATAGAGTTATGACGTCAGTATGAGAAAGCATATACAGCACTCTTAGGACTTAGCAGAACCTCGATAAATGCTTGTCCCTTCTCTTTTCTGCATATCAACACAAAAACCCCACCTACAACTTAAATGTGTGACTGCTCCACTGACCCTAAACCTGGGAACAACAGCAGTTTATTTGTGCAGTAGTTCTGTCTTGACTAGTAACTGCTGTTATGAGCCTGGGAAAATCTTTTATCATGTTGTCTTAAAAGTATCATTGAAAACATATTTACCATTGGTCTAGGACAGGCTGTGGAATAATCAGAATGCATAGTCTCTTGGAAGAGGTTAGATCAGGAGGAAATCGATGAAGAACATTTCCCCCGCTTTACCAGTTCTCAGCCCCCATGTGCAACGTCTTCTCTGAAATCAGCAGAGAATGAACGCGTCCATATATTTGCAGCAATAACGTAATGATTAGAAGTCACAATTGCACAACCAGATACTTGGGTTCAAATACCAGATCCACCTCCAACTAGGGGTATAATTTTGGACCATAATTTCTTTATTAGTAAAATATTGGAAAGGCTCTAATAATAGTAATACCTAATTTAGAGGATTTTTCTGAGGAGTTCATGCGTTAATTCATATAAAGCAATTAGAAAAGAATATAGCCTCCAGTAAACGTTATATCAGCCTTTGCTGTTATTATCCTACCCTTATGGAGATTATTATCATTGAGGAAAAATCTGTGCTATTTTACAAGTAAATATATCCTACGTTAATTGAATCAATATAACCATAAAAAGTGTTTTCATTTGTTTATCATTTGAATTCTTTCTTGATTTGTTTACCACTTGTGTTTTTTCTAAAAGTTATTATTTATATTCCCTATCCATTTTTAATTCTTTACCATTAATAATTTCAAAGAACTCTTTTTGTGTTGGTGATTATATTTCACCATCTACCTTTGCTTGGTTTTTTTCTTAAGCATATATATTTTCAACACAGATTAAATTGCTTCAAGGTAAAAGTAGGCAAAGTTTGCTTAAAAGCCTGTAAGCAAAAATTTGAAATTAAAATTAAAATATCTTTAGCTTTTGAACCATTTTGTCTTATATTTTATAATATTTAAAGTAATATGGTGAGCTGATACAATTGGTAATAAGTATTTAAATTGAAGCTCATGTTTCAGCCTCACAATCAATATCTAATTATATATTTTCTTAGGGAAATAATTCCAGGGGCCTTAGTCCTATCTTTAAGTTATATGGCCAATGTGCCAATCTGATGGTTTTTACTTAACTATATTTTAATTCTTGCATTAATGGGCTCCAAAATTATACTAAGGGTTTTGGTTGAGAACATTGTAGGGTGATGGAGTGAATAATATGTACACACTATTTTTTTCCCTATGCGTTTGTTTTGCTGACCCTACATAACACAGTATGTTTATATCGATGTTGTATTTTCAATTATTTTCTCACTTAAAAGTGCTTAAAAGAAGGACTTTTTCTTATAGTTTTCCACAGTAGCATAACCATTTAACTTTTGATAAGATGAAATATAATAATAATGACACTTATTGAGTGTTTGTTTTGCAGCAGGGACTATTTTGAGCTTGTTACACAAATTTAATTTATTTAGTTCTCCCAAATAACATGCATTCCTCAGATGAGGAAACTCAGGCAGAGAAAGGCTAAGTAGCCCAAGAATACCCAACTAATAAGTGGTACAGAAGGATGTGAATTTAAGCAGAATAGTTTTAGGGCATTGTCTGGCAAACTTTTTTTATGGTCAAGGGTCAGACATTAAGTATTTTTGGCTTCGAAGGCCATCTGATCTCTGTTGCAACTACTCAGCTCTGTGGTTATAGCACAAAAGCGGCCGTGGATAATATATAAATGAGTGGCTGTGACTGTGCTCCAGTAAGACTTTATGGACACTGAAATTTGGATTTTATATATAACTGTACTCTGTCACAAAATATTTTTATTTTTAAAAAATGATTTACAAACTATGATAAACATTCTTAACATGTGGGCCACATTTGGCCCATGGCTATGGATTGTCAACTTCTAGAGAGTCAGGTCTTAGCCACTGTGCTCCTCCTGACTTGCACATATCAAAAAGTGAAAAATCCAAAATGTGTCGAATACTAATGGTGTTATCTAGTAAGGATAATCACTGCTTCTTTTATTTAGGATCAAGTTAATTAACATGATCAGAAGATACTACATATTAGAACTGTATTATTTTGGTTTGGAAGCTAAAAGTTTATCAGCTGAATTCTTAAAGTTCTCTGAGTGCTTGCGTTTTTTTCACCCTGAATTGTGAGTTTAACCCTTTTCAGACTGTGGGGACAGTTTGTAATTACTGGATCGGTTTCACTAAAGTGTGAACAACGGAGTAAACCCGTGAGAAAGCGTAACGTCAGGTTCTGAGTTATGCTGCTTTACTGTCAACATTGATACATTGATCTGGTTCATATCTAGAACAGCATTTTGCTCTGTGCTGTGTGGATAGATTCTCATTCACAGCACCAGCATCCAGCATGGCTTCTTTATTAAGGAAAATTAATTCCCAATAAGCCCCTGGCAGCATGATTAAATTTTAAAATAACATTGGCATTGTGGCCACATCGTTTTAATTGTCCTCCCTGCCAGCCTAACTTATCTTCATGACAGCCACCTCATTCATTATCAGCAATACTGGTCCAGAAGGCTTGCACCAACAACTTTCATTTGTCAGTGACTGACTCCAAGATTCTGCTTGAGAAGGGACATCTAGGTCCCGGAGAGCTTGTGGAGCAAGAAGTCAGCAGCATTGCTTTGGAGACAAGTTTCTCACCCTCATAAAATCCTACACTGTCCCCACACCAGATGATGTTCGAATGGCCTTGACTAACCTCACCAAGAAGGACGTAGAGATTATCCTGAGAAAATGAAGATATATACGAGCTTTAAATCAAAAGGATTTAGATTACTGTGCGGTGGCAGATCTTTGCCATCATAGGCGTTGTGGTTGCAAAGTCCGGATCCACTTGTATTACAGCCCTGAATCGTTGTCATGATCAGGCATGCTTTCACATAGGATCATTTTTGGTCTTTAACATGTAACTCAAGCAGAATAGATATGACTCTCCTCCTTCACGGCTGAGGGAAGAAAGGCACAGATGGGTTCGCCGATCACCTCAAGTGATCAGAGAGCAGGTTAGTGCTACGACTGGAGTGTTGCTCCAAACTCCTGGCCATTACTCTTTCTGCTGTGATATACCATACGTAGCTCCGAGGAGTGGCGAAATACTGCTGAAGCAACCAGCCGTTTACACAGGGAAAGGGAACAAAATGCACATTTTAAAACACATTAATAAAACCAAATTTTTAAAAGTCTGTGGAGGGCCTGATTTATGAGACATGGATTCAAATCACCAAATTCATGGAAAGATAAACCTGACCTTGTCAGTTATAATCTTGCAGTCTTACTTTCTTCTTCTGTAAAATGCTAATAAAAATATGCTCTACAAGTTCTTGTGACAACAGAATGAGACAAAGCCATCAGGAAGCATCTAGTAACTGGCTTAGCACTCGATTAATACCAGTTCCTTTCCTCCTTGAAACTGTGCAGTATCTAAGCCAGATACACATGGGTAAAAACATTAAAGATATTTTCAATTATCTGTGCAATCTCTGAAGAACTTTAACTTGAAAAAGGTTTTGCAGATGTCACTATAACATAAACTTTCTCTTTATTTACTGAGAACTGTTGTCCAGGCTGCAGCACAGTGCTATGATCATAGCTCACCACAACTCCTTTTTATTTTTAATATTTCCTCTTACCCCTCATGAATTAAAATTAGCAAATGAACAACAACAACAACAGCAAAACTCCCCAAACCCCAGGATTATTTAGAAGTGAGAGGTCATTAGAAGCTGATTTGCCCATGCCTATGTCCTGAATGGTATTGCCTAGGTTTTCTTCTAGGGATTTTATGGTTTTAGGTTTTACATTTAAGCCTTTAATCCATCTTGAGTTAATTTTTGTATAAGGCATAAGGAAGGGGTCGTTTCTTTTTTCTGCATATGGTGAGCTGGTTTCCCAGCATGGGCAAAGACTTCATGACTAAAACACCAAAAGCAATCGCAACACAAGCCAAAACAGACAAATGAGATCTAATTAAACTAAAGTGCTTCTACCCAGCAAAAGAAACTATCATTAGAGTGAAGAGGCAACCTACAGAATGGAAGAAAATTTTTGCAATCTACCCATCTGACAAAGGGCTAATATCCAGAATCTACAAAGAACTTAACAAATTTACAAGAAAAAAGCAAACAACCCCAACAAAAAGTGGGCAAAGGTTATGAACAGACACTTCTCAAAAGAAGATATTTATGCAGCCAACAAACATATGAAAAAAACTCAACATCACTGTTCATTAGAGAAATGCAAATCAAAACCACAGTGAGACACCATCTCACGCCAGTTAGAATGGCAGTCTTTAAAATGTCAGGAAACAACAGATGCTCATGAGCATGTGGAGAAATAGGAACACTTTTCACTGTTTGTAGGAGTATAAATTAGTTCAACCATTGTGGAAGACAGTGTCATGATTCCTCAAGGATCTAGAACCAGAAATACCATTTGACACAGCAATCCCATTACTGGGTATATACCCAAAGGATTATGAAACATTCAGTTATAAAGACACATGCACACATATGTTTATTGTAGTACTGTTTACAATAGCAAAGACTTGGAACCAACCCAAATGCCCATCAATGACAGACTAGATTAAGAAAATGTGGCACATATACAGCATGGAATACACCATGGAAAATGTGGCACATATACACCATGGAATACTATGCTGCCATAAAAAAGAATGAGTTAATCCCCTTGCAGGGACATGGATGAAGCTGGAAACCATCTTTCTCAGCAAACTGACACAAGAACAGGAAACCAAACACCACATGATCTCAGTCATAAGCTGGAGTTAAACAATGAGAACACATGGACACAGGGAGGGGAACATCACACACTGGGGCCTGTCAGGCATTGTGGGCAAAAGGAGGGAGGTCATTAGGAGAATTGCCTAATGCACACAGGGCTTAAAACCTAGGTGACGGGTTGATGGGTGCAGCAAACCATCATGGCACGTGTACACCTATGTAACAAGTCTGCACATCCTGCACATGTATCCCAGAACTTAAGGTAAATAATAGCAATAATTTTAAAACAGGAAATCTAGAATCCAGCCTAGGAGACCGAAAAAAAGGTTTATTTGTGGCCAGGCGCTGTGGCTCATGCCTGTAATCCCCAGACTTTGGGAGGCCAAGGTGGGCTGATTGCTTGAAGCCAGGAGTTCAAGACTAGCCTTGGTGCCAACTCTCTTGAAAACACAAAAATTAGCCAGGTGTGGTGGTGCACACCAGTAATCCCAGGTACTTGGGAGGCTGAGGCAGGAGAATCACAACACCCAGAGGCGGAATTTGCAGTGAGTTGAGACCGCACCCCTGCGCTCCAGCCTGGGCGACAGAGGAGACTTCGTTTCATTTAAAAAAAAAAAAAAAAGGTGATTTGCAAATTTTTAAGTTTCATTTTTAAATTGTAATATATGCATAACATAAAATTTGCCACCTTGTTTTTAAGTGTACAATTCCACGGCATTAAGTGCATTCATAATGATGTGCCATAGTCACCACTATTCATCTCCATTTCATCATTCCAAACTGAAGTTATGTGCCCATTAAACAGTTATAACTCATTCCTCCTCCCCCGGCCCCTGGAATCACCATTCTAGTTTTGTCTCTATGAATTTGACTGTTTTATGTACTCCATATGAATTGCTTTGCATATTTAATTCTCCATTCTCAAGGGTTGTGTCACGAAGGCATCTGGAAACTTCTATTTTTGTTGCAGTATTGTGTAAATTCAGTATAATCTTATTCAATTAACTTTAATATCAGAGGAGACTCTAACACTTAAAGTTACATCTTTATTTAATCAAAAACTAACCTTGCAATAGAAAATGACACTTGAACTGAAAAGAGTTACAAAGTAGTTAATAATTATCCATGAGCAAACACCTCATCAATAATTATTCCCAGGACAGAGTATTTACATACATGAGCACGTTAGGTGGGTGTGTAAAAGAAAAAGGTTAATGCTATATTTATCATCCAAATGAAGTAATACTATTACTTTTATGTCATCGAATAGCTTGTATTTGAACTTATTAAACAAGATCATAAAGTATAAATTATTAAAAAGAATTATATTGCCATTTTACACTTAAATCTTTTTGTTTACATTTTACTGTAAACAAACACATTTTTTAAATGTTTATTTAGCATGCATCAAAGTTTCTAGAGGCCTTTTAAAACAGCTCTCAAAATGAAACCAGTAATAATTAAACTGCTCTCAAAATTAAACCAGTGATAATTGCTAAAGAATGCTTTGAATGGCAAATAAATTCCACGTTAGTAACTCATCTACCTGGACTTCAACTAATACTGGGTTGACACACATTACCTAAATTTTCAGCAACCGTTCCCTTTACATGAGAGGACACAAAGATCCAGACACGTTGAGCGACTTGCCCAAGTCACACATGTCCAGTTTGGGACTATCTCAAAGTCCTGGATCTGCTGCTCTCAAGGCTCCCGCGCTGCACAGCTCCAGGGTCATCTCTTTCTCTACACCTCTGCCCTCTTTCTCTTTTCCATGTCGTCATTCTTTACGGCATCACCTCCTTCAGGTTATGGTATTGTGGTTTACCTGTGTATCTGCTGTATTCTACCAGTCTCTCATCTCTCTGAGTCAGAAGTATTCTGTTATCTCAGTGTTTTCTACAGGACCTCACGTGTCACTCACAAAATGCTTTTGGAATGGAGGCAGGTTGTTGCAGTTACAGAGTGTATCACGTGAGGCTATCTTCCTGGTGCCAAAATGATAGAGCAACAAAATGTGAACATTTTAGTCAATTATCTGGATGCTTTTCTCATAACCCTCTGTTTGGCAGCAGACACACAGAAGCATCTTTCATCTTTGAACAGTAAGATTAATAATGTGTGGCATGTCTTTACTGTTACCAAGTGTCTTCATTGCCTTGTTGACTAGGGTGTCTTTAAGATGTCCAATTAATTATTTAAGAGTGCCTACTAAAAAATTTTAGGGAGACGACTTGAAGTTGACTTGGGACAAATTCCATTTTCTCCTTAGTAATGGAGTTGCTCCCCCTTTGTCGACCCCATTCTGATGTAATAGCTGATTTATATAATTTAGCAATAAAAGATAGTCTATGAAACAGGTTATCAATAGTGTGCCCAAATGGCAAAGTCAGTAAGAATTTAAGTCACAAATTAAATCCTGGACATTTCAAGGTACTTAGGTCTAAGTATTGTTTTACATTTAGGACTCTCTGGAATATACATATACATATATATATGTATATATATATATCTCATGAAATATACATCTCATATAATATGATATAACTGAATACTATATACATATCATATATAATCTAACTGAATACTATATATACATATCATGTATAATATATAACTGAATACTATATATATCATATGTAATATAACTGAACACTACACATATCATACATATAATCTGATATAACCGAATACTATGTAACATATCATATATAATATAACTGAATACTATAGATATATTACTATATATACACTATATACAAGTATATATAGTACTATATATACTATCTATACATAATAGAGGCAGAGCATGAGCATATATAGTATATATATAGTATTCAGTTATATCGGATTATATACATGATATGAAAACTGTATAGTATTCAGTTATATACAGTTACATACAGTATGTGCATAGCACTATATACAGGGTATTCAGTTACACAACTGAAGTTTCAGATGCATCTTTCCTGCAGAATGTAAACAACGTGAGGCGTCAGCATAATGTGTTACACAGACAGCCCATCTGCCAAGTTCTTCTCTTCTTGGCACCTAAAGAACAGAAAATTCACTGGAGATCAATTGAAAATCTGTATGTCTTGTCTATGCTACGTATTATTTGAAGCTATATGTTCATTTAATTAAAATTTCATAAAGCCTAAGATTATTCCCGCTGCCTAGACTATGAGAAACATGCTATCTGCCAAATTCAATGTCACCATAATTGTATCTCCTCTGCCAATAATAATGCTTTATATTCTTTGGGTTGTAGACAAGCATTACTATGAACTTTCTCTCCAGATATTTTACGGCACCATATAGCACAATTAACAAGCTAAATTTTGTAAGCAGTCTTAGAGCAAAGAAGGTAAGAATGCTAGCCACAAGGGAAAGTGATGGTTCTGGATGAAATCTGATGGAAGACCAGGTGTCAGTGCAATGCCTGTTACCAGCTCAATTTGTATTTACCTGGTAAAAGTACAACCTCCTAAAATCCTAAATGGCCTTTGGAGAAGAGACCGTTGTCAGCAATTCTCTAATCTATAGAAGTACAATTCTAATTGCTTGAAACTAATTGTGGCTGAGGAACTGAGCATTTCTCGGGAGTTCCTTGGTTGAAACTGGATAGCTGAGAAGCTATATTTGTCTTGGTTCTTTGTGTATAACCGTATAAGACAGGTGCCTCAGATGAGCGCTGTCCGTTAAAGAGTCCTGGTTGTGGCGTGTGAGCACGAGGGCTGCAGGACAGGAGGAGCTCCTGAGTAGCTCTTGGCCTCTAAGTATATGTCCGTTTGCTCTTGGCATCTAGGTATATGTCAGTTTGCTCTTGGCCTCTAGGTATACGCCCGTTTGCTCTTGGCCTCTAGGTATATGTCCGTTTGCTCTTGGCCTCTAGGTATACGCCCGTTTGCTCTTGGCCTCTAGGTATACGTCCGTTTGCTCTTGGCCTCTAGGTATACGTCGGTTTGCTCTTGGCCTCTAGGTATACGCCCGTTTGCTCTTGGACTCTAGGTATACGTCCCTTTGCTCTTGGCCTCTAGGTATACGCCCGTTTGCTCTTGGCCTCTAGGTATATGTCGGTTTGCTCTTGGCCTCTAGGTATACGTCCGTTTGCTCTTGGCCTCTAGGTATACGTCCATTTGCTCTTGGCCTCTAGGTATACGTCCGTTTGCTCTTGACCTCTAGGTATATGTCAGTTTGCTCTTGGCTTCTAAGGATATGTCGGCTCTCAGAGTTTCATCATAGATCCCATTCCTGGTCTCGTTTACTATTCTTCTCTTCCCCTCTTCCTCCGTCTGTCAAACTTC